>JASDQU010373191.1:135783-147686 GCA_032191745.1 Picea mariana
ATTACATCCGAATACATTGATCTACCTATGTGCGGGTTAGGACCTTTACATGGTACCCCCGCCGTGACAGTCCAGTCAAGAAGTAAATGTCCTCGATATCTAAGGACAGTGTGTGGACCCCCACATGAAATACCTGCTGATCGAGATCCCACATACGCACAAGGTACTCTAATAACCTGACTTGGGCCCTCATGCCCAGGATACGAAAGTACTTCAGAAGGCCACAGTTTCTTAAATAAACAATAGTGGGTGGATGATTTTCGAAAATGGCATTGTCTTCTTCATGCTCCCTTTCACGCCATTCAAGAACCATTTTGATGGCCAATTACTTGCATAAGAAGCACAAAAAGAGGATTAGCAACTCTATTCATGAATTGGTTCTTTTTTATTGAGAAAATTCTTAAAAAACTTTTGTGCTTTGCGGTTCTCGCAGGTACCCTTTGGGCACAGTGCGAGAACCTTGCAGGCTACTGTGGGCTCACTTGCGAGAATCACCCATTCTCGCAGATCCCATGTAGCCCACCTGTGAGAATAGTTGAGCGCAAGTAGGGCTCATAAAATCAACTCAAAAAATGAATTTTAACCAATGAAAATGCAAAATTAAACCATGAAAGAGTAGAAGATAAAGAGCCTACTTCACTATCATTGACGTCTCGCCGAATGGACATTCATAACTCCTGCAAACTGACGCCTAACCTCGAGGGTAAAAGAGGGGTTTTTGAGCTCAAATAGTGGAAAAGTGAAAATGATATGGTAAAAAGAGTTTTACTCCTTTATATTTACTTTTACCATGTTATTTACTTTTTTATGATTATTTATCTATTAAACCCTAATCCCTAATGTCCTTGTGAGTGTAACTTTTGCAGGCATAATGACTTCGATGTTCATATACAAGGATGCAGACATAATTTTTCTTTTTTCATCCATGTTTTGATTGCTTTTTATGGTTTTTGTATAAAACCTCGAGCATGGTGTTTGTCCGTTCTCATGCTCAAAAATACATGAGAACACGATCGAGCATACTTTTATCACTTTTTCGGGCTCAACAAGGTTATACGAAAAAGGAACCCCCCTGGAGTCCTCTTTAAGCTCTTTTTAGACTCTCTAAACATGAAAAGGTAGCCGAGCGACCTTTCTATTTTCACGCTCGATAAAGTATCTGAAGAAAGTGTCTGGTGAGTGATAATTTATCTCTTTTTTGGTCTCATCGGACTATTTTTACGAAAAAGGAACTGCGAGAGTTCTTTTTTAAGTGTTTTTTTAGACTCTATAATCATGAAAAACCTTTGAGTTTTCTATCTTTGGACTCATTAAACAAACAACGATAGACCCGTAATGGGACCAAACCACTCCTTCTTAGGGTTCGTTAAACATACTCCGAAGGATAAGCTTATATCAACAAGCATATATTATCCTCCTCAAGCTTGCGTAAAAATAAAGAGGTACTCGCAAGAAAAGGTGGGGGAAAATTTGGGAAACGGATATGTTATCATCTTCGTATTGATTGGCAGTAAGTGTCTCTCTTGAACATGACACCCCCCATTCATTATATTTGAAGCAGGTTTGGGAAATCCATTTGTCTCTCATTCGATTTTCTACAAGGGCATTCCCTGTGTCGTCTTTGAGTCAATGCTACCAAATCATTTCTCGTGTCATTCATATGTTCAGGAGAAATCCATCTAAAACCTCTATTGAGTCGGCCATATGTAGTTTTTCATTCTCCCCGTGTCAGCCTTCCCTATGTCCAGTTCAATTTACATCATACTCTGTTTTACCTTCAAAATCTGTTACTCATTTCATGTCATTGATGGGGGATACATCAAGGCCCTCATGTGACGAGTTTTTTTCCATCAACTTCAGCTGATTATCTAGAATCAAGACTTAGAAATTCTTTTGTACCTTGGAGCTTGCATGCCTTAATGGCAGGTTTCCTTGCTTTTGACAGTGGTTTTTCATCATTGACTCTTGATCGAAATATTCCATCAGATGTTCAAATTCAACTCACTCATTCACATTCAATGGATTGTACTAGAGTACCTTGGGAGTCATTGACATCAATGGTGATTTCCCTCGCACTTGTTAACGATTTCATCAATGACCGGTAATCAAGTGGTTTCTGCCATGTTCGACTTCAACACATGTAATCACATGGTTAGATTCGTACTTTTGGGTGACGATATTGAAGACCCTGGATATCATCTCTTTGTCCAGGTTGCTATGGAGTATGTATAATTTGTGACACATAGATCCACTGTGTATGTCTCGTGGCTATGTCGTCTTAATTTGAAATTTCTCGCATAGATACACAATGTATTCCTAGTGGCTATGCTATATTTTGATGGAATGGATCCACAATGTATGATTAGTGTCCATGACCTATGTCTACAATTGTCATCCATCTGTGATCTGAGTATGGGAATGCCTACCTCAGAATTGATATATATGATATTCTGCGGATGCTTGTTTTTTCGCAGGTTTCCAATTAGGTGTGCTCCTAGTCTCTGACACACACATGCAGCTTACAAAGTCTTTCAGCTGTCACTAGTTCCGGCCTCATAGTTTTGGGGGCATTCTGTTACCCATGATTTTGGTCATAATGATGATGTATTGATGATGGTGTACTCAGGCTCCTCATAAGAACTTTCTCCTGAGAAAATTTATGTTCATCTCTTCCCAGAAAACTCATTTTTGAAGAGTGTTCGCAAGCTGCTAGTATCCCAGGGTTTGAGAATGACACATTCTCGCAGGCTGCCTTAAGCCGGGGTGAAAACTTCTCACACTGTGTAACATAGCTAGGGTGCGAACCTTCTCTAAAGCATGAAAAAAGATGAATTCTCGATGTTTCTAGAGGGAAATCTTATAAAAGAATGGGTTGGCATTCAAATGGTTATCTTTATATTGGATTCCCTGATATTGTGGGATCATTCTTATCTAAGTAACCATCTCATTCTCTCCTATATATGATGGAATTCTCATGGAAAAGGTTAAGCAAGATTCATTGGAGAATTGGTGAAAGAATTGTGTGAAGGACTTAGCTTGAACAGGAGCTTGGAGACCCTAGCAAGTCTATCAAGAGGTTTTGATCTTCTTCATACAAGGATTGAGCAAGTGTGTGTGTTGGAGCCAAGAGCCATCGAAAGGAAGCTTGCGACATCAAGGAAATTAGGTTGTAATATTTACTTTCAATCAATATGATACAGTGGCATGTCCCTTTCCCATAAAGCTATTCTCACTTTATTGTGTAATTCCTTGATCATACACATAAGTTTATAGTTGAATATATTTTTCTATCTTCACTTTGGTTGGTTTGTGTTGTCTTGATATTGACCTCACGAGAGCACCAGAGTGAAGCGGGAGCAACATAAACCCTGGGAAGCGATACTAAGGTATGTTACTTGTTCCTTCCTACTAGCTAATTCAATGGTCAAAACTTAGGGAAAGAGTCATGTCCTGTCCTATTTTGTTCTAGATCCAGGTGGATCTAGGGAGATCTGTTAGTGTCCGCACCTACCAATTAGTCTGATAACAAGTGGTCAATAGAGAAATTCGATTTGTGATAGTCTTAGAAATAAAAGAAGAGGACCGAGTCATGAAGCAATTAGAGAAACTCACGAAAGCCATCCAACAACTACAATAATGCATAACAGACTTAGAGCTTCACACAGTTTCTGAGACTGCACAGGATGTAAGGGATCAAAGAGAAGCAACCACCTGGAGCGCAGTTGAAAGGATAAATTCCCTTTCTATGGAATGAAAGAAGCTGAGTAATCATAGTGCCCATACATATGAGAAACTCACTAAGAACCCAGAATTGCAGGCACTGGAGTCACAAATCCAGTAAGAAAAGAAACAAGCAGAGACAATATAGGCACAGTTGAAGCCCCTATTAGCTGTGGAAAGAATGAAGCAATCCCAAGAGCAACACACTGCCCAGAAATAGATCCACACTATCCAGAGCAGAGTTTTGGAAGTAAATCAGAGGCTCCAACCTGTACAAGATAAGGCTTACCAATTGTTCACAGAGGTTGAAGGCCGAGGAGCAGAACTGGAGTAGGTTGTTAGTGGGGTTGAACAACGCCTAGAGGGACCTATCAATGATGCAGTCATCCAGGAGTTCATTGAACAGGAGTCCATGACACAACAACAAGTCGAAGCAGCTTGAGCTAATCTCGAGGATTTTGAAGGAGAACTACCCAGATCAGAGTGACTTGGGATGAGTCACAGGTGAGTGTTGGGGGCCTGTTGGCCCTTGACCAAGTTTTGGGAGATCCTTGGTCAAGTTTGAACTATTTTGGGACTTTGACAGCCTGTCGAAGGTAGAGCATAAGACAAAGTAGAGATCACTGGATCTTGGCCCTTTTTTGGGTCCTTTTTGGGATTTGGGATTATGTAATAGGTATGGGGATGTCGGCCCATGGGTTTACCCATGTTTAGGGATATTTTGTAAAGTATAAATAGATGTCTAGGCAATGTAAGGAGAGGAACATATGTGTATCTGTCTGATATTGGGCTAAGTGCTATGTATGGATTGTATATTCTTTGTGAATACTGTGTGAGACTTACAGAGCTACGTGCAAGTAACTGTAAGAAGGCTTGGTCCTATACCCTAACCCGAAGAAGGAGGATATGGTAGAGTGCGTGCAGATTTATTGTCTTCTGTGGAGTAGGATTTTGATGCTATGTGCTTGTAAGAAGCTTGACCGAAGATAATAAAGAATAAGAGTTGGTGGATGTAACCCTAAGGTGGGGGCGAACCACGTACATGCTGTGTTTCTTTTCTTTGTGCAATGTGTTGATGTGTTTATATTTTTACTTGCTAAGTGATTTGATACAGATAGATAGATCTATTTATGCTTTGTGCTAATGATGTATATGGATGTTAGATCTGAACTATGTGAATGTTCTTAGTGATTGAATTTGCTAGATCTAATCTACCTCTTTGTGATAAGTGCTTAAATACATCAGATCTGAAGGAATGATGCGATTCTCTGTTTTATCTGTGGAGTAGATAATGGTCAAATATTGATGAACTGTTGGTGCTAAGTGCTCTGTTAAGTGTTAGAATCAAAGATATGTGTCCCAGCTAAGATTGCAGACATCTGAGTCGTGCAACCACCCTTGCCTCTACCTCGGGTGAGACTTCATGTGCTTCGCAGGAGTTGCTGAAAGGGCTGGTAGTTAGGGTTTTTTTGGTGTGGTGTTTTAGTGTTGAACCCTTGGTTTGCCCTTGTGCCAACAATTTTGCAGAGCTAGAGGATGTCATGGTCATCAACACTAGGAGCAAGGCCTATGCTCCCAAGGGAAAATTTGATCCTCCCTATAGTTCTTCTAGCCCAAGATCATCCTCAACTGCTACTACGCTCCGGGTTCCTAAAGTTACTGAGAGTCAAAGAATCACTCCCCCTCTCCCCTCTTCCAAATATAATATATTGAATCAATTGGCGAACATCAAAGCATATGAAACCCTCCTAGACATGGTTTCCATCCCTGAACAACAGATGCATCTGAAACAATTCATGGAAGGAAAATCTTCTGTTGTATCCAATCTTCCTGAAGAGGTAAACAAAGAGGATTCTTATGTAAATAAAGTAGGTGTACATAAATTTAGATACCCTATAATAAATCCCCCCTTTTATATTTCTGTAAAGATCATGGATAATATTTCCCACTGTTGCCTCATTGATGGCAGTTTGGGCCCAAGTGTGATGTCAAAGATTATTATGGAAGAGCTAGGCTTGTCTTGTACAAATGAAAATGACAGAAGCATGCTCTCCTATAATAGTCTACATCAAACAACCATAAGTGAGATTAAAGATGTGAACTTGGTTTTATGCACTCATCCTGAGATAAGGACAACCCTCAACAATCAAGTGATTGATATGCATGTAAGCAATTACTCAATTATCATGGGGAGAGATTGGCAAGCCCTAACAGGTGGATACCTCTCACTCTATCGAAAACATTTATCCATTCCTCAGAATGGTAAGAACATTATAGTCCTTAGAGAGGGAAGGATTTCACCCTATATAGAGATTGTTCCACAATCTAGCGTAGACTATATCAAAGAAGACCTAGGAGTGTATCCCATATTTGATGAAGAGGATAATATTCCTTTGGAAAGAATTGACTTAGATAATGATATGTGGCATATGCACTTTGATGGTTCACACTCTAATCAAGGTAATGGGGCTGGTATTATCTTGGTTTCTCTTGCAGGAAAAAACCATAATCTATCATACAGGTTGGAGTTTTCTTGTACAAACAATGCCACTGAATTCAAAGATTTATTATTAGGCATTGAGAATGCCCTTAATCTTGGTTGTGGTCACCTTTTAGTTTTCAGAAAATATGAGCTTGTTGTGAACTTGATACATAAGATATGCTCTCCCAGTAACAAGCTGATGAAACGATACACCCAAGTTGTTTAGGAACTTACCTAGAACCTCTTATCTTTCAACATCACTTGTATTAGGAGGGAATTGAATTCAATGGTTGGTTGGTTAGCTATCTTTGCAACTTCTCTTAAACAACAACTTTTGCCTCATAGGCCTATTTGTTCTTTTCAATATCTATATTGTTCATATATCCCTGTCAATGTAGAATCTTGGCAGGCCCTCCCTAACAGTGACAATATTTTTTCTTTCATTCAAGATGAACCTCTTAAGATCGAGGAAATTATTTCACAAAAAACCATGAGATTCATGAGATCTTGACTCCTCTTGAGAGTTCATTTTCATTGAGTGATGCAGGAAACAAAGAAAAACATAAAGAGGAGGTATGAAGGGAGGTGGGTGAAACCATGTCTATGAACATTTGGGCACTCGAACCTCCAAGGAACATTAATGTAGGTACCTAATGTTCTGGTAGAAAAAAAAAGAAGTTTTCCAAGCTACCTGGTGAAATTCAAAAGGTTTCTTCTTGGCCTTATAAGGATCTTCGTGGTTTTGATCTAGTTTTTTTACAAAATACTATTTCCATCAAGAAAATCATGAAACCAATTATGCAATGACAAATATCTATTGAATCTTCTTTCAAGACAAATTTTGAAAAGGAGATGGGAAAATTATTAAGGGATGGGATTATTTTTTTAGTCCATCATGGACAGGTTTCCAATTGGGAACCTGCTTCGAGGACCACTGAGAATATTAGAACCTGTATCAATCTTTGAATTCTCAGAAAATCTATTATGAGAAACCCTTTCCCTTCCCGCAGTATGGAAATAGGTTTGCAACATGTTTTAGAGTCACAATTAAGGCCCTTTCTTGACAATTTGTTAGGCTACAAGAAGATCAAAGTAAAAGGGGCAGATGTTCACAAAACCACTCTTATCACTAATTGGGGTATCATGCCTTACCAATGCCTATTTTCTAGCTTACTTGATGCAAGTACCACTTTTAGAAGACCTCTGCACATGACTGTTGATGAATTGGTCAGTCTCCATCTCTATCTTGATGATTTAATCATGTGCATCAAGGGGCTGATAATTACATCAAAATTTCAAGTGTTGGGTCCTTTCCAAATTGATTTTGTCATGGACACTAACTCTTACATTTTAAAGAAATTACAGAAGCAACTGTTTTCCTACAGTGCTAACAACCTTCGCTTGAAATATTGCGAGGAACCAACGTGAAAAGATCTAATGTTGATGGGATTTTCTGTATATTATTAGCATAGCTATGATTTCAATTTGTGTGCTTCTTTTCTATGCTTTACAATACTTTGATTTCTGCTTTCTGAGTTAATTTTTTTTTTCTTGCTATGTTTCATTTTTGTCTTTTATTGCTTCCATTTTAGTTTCTGCAACTTTACTTCCGTCATGATTTTTCTTCTTATTATCTTTAGTTAATTTGGTCAAATAGGATGTTGGATAAATTCTGCCATAGTGACACCCCTGCAAAGCATTGTTAGCCAATAACAATCAAGCTTACACAATTGTTATGATGTCTCCTTTGAAGAGCCCTTGAAATTGTTATATAATTCCACTGTTGTTTTACAAAGAATTGGTTACCTCCTGCTTCTTCTTGACATTTCTTCATCCATTGAGGTTTTGAGAGAAAGTAAAAGAAAAAAAACAAGGGATTTTCTCCTTGAAGTTAAGAGCAAATTCCAGTTGATAGATTATGCATACAATGGTAAAGCCCCTTATACTTATCACTTTTCATAAATTATTCCCAAATTCCCGGTCATCTTTCCATTAAATCCTCTCACTTTTCCCTGTTGCATAATCTTCCTGGTTATACCTTCTATGCCTGCTATTTTTGGTCCACGAAACCATGATTTCTGAGTTCTAAATATGTTGAAAACAAATTTTCCTGTGGATTCGCCAGTTTGTTGTGATTAAAAGCGTCAACAATGTTTAGCCCACAACGTGTTTCTAAAACCTATTATTATAAAAACTAAATAATACTAGTAGGTGGGACCCCCTTGTATAATTGAAGATCAGATCTATTCACATTTGATGTTTGTGATGATGTGCGACATGACTTACATGGTTGATGAGATCTTTTGTTATTGGCTATGGTTTATGAAGTGTTGGTTCCTTATGTTAATATGACCTATGATATTCATTGATATCATTGCTATCTGTTGTTATTGTACCTACACAACAAACATGTTAGTGAAAATACATGAAATATAGTTTGGAGAAAGGAAAAAATACTATAACAAATGCAAAAGAAAAGGGATCTAGTTCTTCAATTTTACTATACCACATACAAACAATTGGGAAGAAATAAGAAACAATGCAACAATTGCAAAGGGGAAGAATTTAAACTATCCTATATACTATACTACATGCATGAATGACTTAATGATTATGGGTCAATCGTAGCTAGCAAGTGATGGTTATATGATTTAATTGAGTTATATTGGTAATATGAATATGGTATATTTGGATGGACATGATATGGGTGGTGCATTTTGACAAAGTAATAAGCACTAATGGTTATGCGATTTAACTATGTTATATGGTATGTAGTTGTTTTGTGTATGGCATAAGTTAAGGGATATGATGATCATGCTATTGGCTTTTAATGAGGTGATGGTTTCAATACATGGTCTGATTAATGGTGTTAATGAAGAACATGTTGGCATGTAATGATGAATTAATGAAATGTGGGTGGAGGCGACATACATTTACTACATGTCACCTTTACTCCTTCCATTAGCCACCACCCTAGTCAGGCTATTGTTCGACCTTGCTGTTGTGGTTATGCTCTGATTTCTTAGAAAAGAGGAACCTCTTGACCAACTCACATTTTAAGGAATTCAATTACAAGTATTCATTTTTTGTCCATTCATGTATCTTCTTTGGTTATGAAATGATTACTGGCTCAGGTGTATCGGTTTTTGCTTTCTTGAAGTGTTGCAACTATGTAAAAAATTTTGATTTGGAATAAAGCGTCGATGGTTCTTTGTACAATAATCTTGAATTCATAGAAGTTGTTGGTCATCCTGGGTGTTAGAAACCATAGGGGCTCTATGTGATCTTGGATGGTTTAGTTGGAGGGTTTTGTTGGTCTTGTATGGATGATTGTCCTTACGCATTCGCATCAATATGTCAAGTCTCTAGCTTTTATGGGTTTAATGGTTGGAGGAATTCTACGTCATTGTGTTGTTCACCTGGGAATGGGTTGATTTCAGCACTAAGGGTCACAAAATGAGTTTCCTATTCTTACTCGGCCCGATCTTCACCTCAACGCTGTGGTTGATTGATCGAAGGCATGAGGCTTATACCCTATGTACGTTAAATAACATTGTCAGGCTGAATTAGAGCCTCACCTTCTGTTATGCCCCCCTATCATGGATTTGTTACTTGTCCATGAATGAGTCATGGTTCTCTCTATGTATGCACCATTGGCCTCGGAGGTTTCACCATTACAAGGAGTTGGCTCTGTTCTCCCTGTGTTGGCTACAAAACAACCCCTTAGCCCTCCAGTCTAAAAATTGATAGAGAAGACCAGCCTGGCCTGTTGGGTTTACTACTTGGTTATTGTTGGATGGTTGTATATTGTCTACTAATTTGAGCATAGGCTTGCCCAGTTGGTCATGTTCCTATTGTGTTGGTTTGGTATCTAGTTAGTGCCTCTGTTATAATAATGGTAAACCCTATGTGGTTAATTGCACAGTTCAAAACACACAGTCACCTTCCTTATGTTTAATAACTCAATATTGTTAATTGAGAGGGCCGCTGCCCCAATTAGAATTGATGCTTGGTTATGTGTGGTTACCACAACTTGTCAGTTCGATTGATTTTTATGACAACGATGAATTGGTTGGTTGATACACAGTCACAGGTATTTTTTTCACTAAGGATTATTTGGATGTTTAGCTAGCATTGGTTACAATTGCTTGATATTACTCATGCATACCGCATTATGTGTGTGGTGTTTCTACATAATGAAATAAGGGCCATTGTAACAGTACGTTTCTTTTGGGGACGAATGGTTATTGCAACCAGGAAGACTGTATGAACTACATCCATTGCATGATTATGATTGTTTTATTGTCTAAGCCGAGTTGTACACATCATACATGATTACGGTTTGACTAAATTGAAGCAATACTGTATTAGATTGATGGCTCAACACGATGGTTTGAGTTATTACTGTGACTATGTGTTTGGTTTCGTAAAATGGAGATGTTGCATCATGGTGTTTTGGTGGTTGTGCATTGTGTATAACATGAATAGCTTGGGTTCCACACTCATAAATAGTCATAGATTTTTAAGCACGATTATGTGGAAATTCGATTATTGGTTTTATGAAGATAGGAATGTTGTTGATACCTCGTTGTGTTGGATGGATGGTCCAACTTTTTAGAGTCACATGGAATTGGGATTATATAGTGAAAACATTACAATTGCATGGTTGAATTACTCTATGCATAACTTGTGTCAAAATGGTGGATGTTGGTTGTTTGTTTAAATGTCAATTCAGATTTTGCAATTTAATCCAGATGATTTGGTTTACTGCCTGCATATATGTTTAAAAAATATCATTGCATTTTTAAAATCACAGGCTTGATTGTAGTGACAATATGATCTCATCGTTAATTTCAAAACATGGCTTTGAGTGTTTTGATGATTGAAGTAATGTGTGGGAAGTAGTTGGTTTTGAGGATAAATAGAGGGCAAATAGTTATTGTTTATACATTGAGAATTATTACAAGATATAAATTGGATAAATAAGCATAACTCCTTTACAGATTTTGTGGAGTGCATACTGTCTTGTGATGACACTGTGTTGGAAATTTGATTATGAACAATGAACTAGTTAAAATACATAGTAATGGTTATTTGGTCACAATGATTGTTGGTTAGTTCATCTCCTTTCACATAATGTTTTATGGATCACTTAATTAATCTTGTGAACAATAATCATTCTTTTTCCCTTCCATTATCTCATTTACACTAAATGCAAATCCCATCACCTTCCCATATTCATTTTTCACTCCCTGTTCTGAGGTTGATTACAGTCAAGAAAATTTCGGTGTTAAAGCAGTTGAAAGTGCCAGTGTCTTGTTTGGATTACAGGGATGTTTTATTGGGTTGCTTTACAATTTATTGTTGTTGTCATTGAGCAGTAACCATGTTCTTTACCCCCCTCATTATATCATTTTTAACTCAATACAAACCCATTTCATATCCTAGAACCCTTTTTCACCCCCTACTCATTGATAAACAGTAAAACAATTTGTATGGATTGGATTGCATGAGTCTGATACATTGCTGAGCCAAATCTATTTCATATTTTTAAGAGTTTTCATGTATGGTTATTTAAAATACTATTTTCTAATCAATCATGCATGCGGGAATGTGTTTTTTCATTCGAGGTATCCATGGTCGAGGAAACAAAGGTAGAGGTAATTGGAACAGAGGCAGAAGAAGGACAAGGTTCTCCATA
>JASDQU010373192.1:0-33088 GCA_032191745.1 Picea mariana
TTAATTAATATTATTAATGCTAATCATTGTTTAATTAAAACCATATTAGGACAATTACTTATCTAATTAATTTTACTTAATAATCCCCAAGCATATATTCAACTAGGGTTGTTACATTACCTTTGTTGTAGGTTGAGAGGGTTTAACTTCAGCTGGGATATTATGATAAAGTTTGTTAAATCTCTATGTAAATTCAAGAACCGACTCAAAATTATTTTTTCTCAATGCCCTGAATTCAATCAAATAGTAAAGATGGTCTTTCTTTTCTCCTCACTGTCTTAAAAAATCATTTTCTAAATCATCGTATGATCAGAGGGATCCTACTAGGAGTCCTTGAAACCATATTCTTACTTTTCCTTTGAAACCATAGTCACTAAAAGACTTGAGTAAACATCCTCATTCTCAATGCCAAGGATATCAACAAACTGATCAAAAAAGGCTATGTGCTCTGTGGCAATTAAATCTCCTTCTCCCAAAACTTTTGGTAAGTTCTTCATATAATTTTAGGTAAATCACGAAGGACGGGGGGAAGGAACAAGGGAGCATATATGGCCACTACTTTGGAAAAAATACTATGGGGTGGAGGTTGTCCTTTACCAACTCCTCCTCCAGCAGCAGCCATTTGAAGTCTGGGGGATGAACTTTGGGAGTTAAAAAGAGGGATTTTAGAAAATTCAAGAGACCGAAGTGGTGAACTTTCAACTTATTCGAGATGTGGTGAAGGAAAATACGGGAAACGGTCATTGGGAGATGAAAAATCTAGAAAAGGAGGGAAAGGGAAATGTGGACTAGTTTCCTCAAACTTACAAGATATGTAAATAGGGGAACCGACAGGAGACGAATCAGGGTATAAAGTATGCTCTTCAGGGTTTCAGAGAACTAAAACTTTTGCCTCTAGAGAGGATGTGGTAGACAAAAAATTAATGGCAGTGAGTATAGAAGATGTTATTTTATTCAGACTGTTCGGAGCATCAGAAGAGTCAATATCAATATTTATTTTGGGTGTGATTTCCTCCAGGTTCTCATAGTTAATATCAGGCTTGCTAGTTGAGGCCTCCGTAGAGGGTGTTTGTTTAAAATTATCTTTAGGGGTTAATTCTTCAACCAAAACCTTGGTATTGACTTGGGAAAATTTGGGTTGGTATCTTTTACCTGTCAATGCGATAGTCGGCTTGAGGTATCCATTTGGTTTTAACAACCTATCGAGATCAGATACAGGGGTGGTATTCTTATCTTCTAGGTTCTTTCTAGTATTCCTTCAACTGAATTCTAGTTTATATGTGGTGGAGTCACCAAGTGAAAGATAAAAATATCCTTAACTTACTATTCAATCTTTGTTAAATATCGAAGATAGAATATTACCTTGTCATTTTCCTAGGGAAAAATAACTTCGTTTATCTGTCCACGGAAATGGTGCCAAAAAGATGTTGTTCCTGAGATTAAACTTAAGGCTCAAAGAACAATGTCAGGCATCAAGAAAATTTTAAGAGAGTTTGTTTTTAAAGTGATTTTTCTACCTTAGTTATATGAGAAAAATCCCTTAAATGAAATTAATTGTGTGGAAGCAGAGAGGCCATAGTTTATGTCTGGCTCAAAATTATAATGTTGAATGGTGTGAGAGAAAACTACAAAACTGTAAAACAAAGCAAGGCATCAATTATTGAATAGTCTCACCTTGTTGCAGTAGAATAAAATAGATAGTGTAATCTTGAATAAAGTATAAAATACAACAATCTACACAACAAGCAGTTCTTGATTTACTCACAGTAAATGGAAAGGAAAAGATGCTTACTTAATAAATTACTAATACAATAAGATTACAGTAGTTGTCGTACTATATTGAAATCAAACATTTATCAAGGAAATACTTAAAGAAATGCTAAGAAATGGAAAAACAAAAGAAATACATAGCCCAAATTAAAAAAAAAAACTGGAATCTCTATCTTCACTTGTATTAATACTCAATAAGGAGAGTTTTCTTTATTACAATTGGAAAGAAGAATCCTTTGATAGATCTTAAAACTATGTACAAAATTTTCTCAACTCAAAATGGTTAGACTTCTCATAATTTAGAAATAGAAAACATTTTTCAATAAAGCAACAAAATGTAAAATTTGAAGGGTTACACCAACCTTCTCCTCGGCCCCTTTGTCTACTGACAGGGACGTTTCTTTGTTTACTTCCTTACTTGTTTCCATATGTGATTCCCTACTTGTTTCCATATGTGCTTCCCTTTTCATATTCAATGCATTGGATGCATCTACTTACTAATTTCACTACCAACCCTGAAGGCTCAGTTGCTTTATTGGCCTCGAAAGTGTATAGATTTCTTTCTACTTGAGGAAACCTTTTCTATATCCTTTTAGACTCTTGAGACATGACCTATAATTGCAATATTGGGTTCATTATCCATTTGTTTATTTGAAGGAGATCGATCTGTTTCATATTTTGGATGGTTGTCAGAGCTTCCTCTTTTCTTGTTCTTGAATTATATTGATTCTTTGATATATCAATTTTACCCAGGGCTTCAGAAACAACATTCCCTTCAAAATAAATTAGCCCTTTGTCTAGTGATGTCAATGCTTCTAGAAAAGCTTCAGTTACATCTCTCGAGAGTATCTTTCCTTCTATTAAATTTTTTTCCCACGCCTTCATAACTATATCACCTCTTATTTGTCTGAACGAGAGAGTCAATGTACATTTGAGACATCATCCTTTGGTATCAATAAGATGGGCTCCTGAAACTTAGATCGAGTTGTATGATCTTATCTCTCCATGATATAGATGTCTTTACGAGAAAGGTCAACTACATGTTATCACTTCTGGACGACTTCTACCTTCATAAAAAAATCTTGCGGGCCATTTTCAAGTTTTTCATTTATTTCAATTGCTTGGTTCTGGAGAGACAAAATATCTATTGAGGTACTTTTGGTCAACTCCAAATTAGCTTGTAATTGTTTAATTAATTCAGAATGATGGGTAATCATTGTTTGATTGAAATCATAATTACTTTGAAGCTCATCAAATTTGGCTTGGAGCTATAAATTTGATGTTTATCACCTGCTCTGATTTGCTCGAAGTCTTGATTCATCTTGTTCTCAATAGACTGCTCAGTTGTTTGTATTTTCTTTTGTATTTTCTCTACCAACTGGTTCCTATATTTTAGCTGCTTGGCCAGATTTTCTACATACCATTGATTGGTCGTGGTAAAGGCACCTAAGAATCATCTCGTCCTTGTCCATTGTACACCATTCTCTGTCTTTTGACTATTGCACCATCTTTCTGATGCGTTTCTTGTTTAGCGATGGCCCTCCTCTTTTTGTTGAAAAAGAAGTCTAAAGGAGGCATTTCTTCGGCTGAAATTGGGGTAAGCTCATCCATAAAGATGACTTTAGAACTAGGGTTTCTGAAAATTGACTGCAACGGTGTTAATGAAATAATGGGGTTACCTATCTCTATGGATAGTTGTTGCTCTGTTGTATTGGTAACCTATTTCTCTGGTGTAGAAGGTGATGTATCCTATCCTTGTTTCAAAAAGGCTTCGAGATGAGCCTTTTCCTAAGGGCCTAGTGGAGTTGATACTGAAGCATCCAATTCCTCAATTGAGATTTCAATGTCTTTTATACTTTCCTTAGTTACCTTTTTCCTAGATCTCCCTGTCTCAAAACCCATAGGTTCATTCTCATGTGTAGACGAAGGGGACACCAAATATCCCTATAGTACCTTTGGTAAGATATTTCTTCTGTGATTTTGGAAACCGAAGAAGCTGGCCTTTTGATCTGCTGACAGAGTTTGGAATCTGTCTAGTACTTCCTCATATGACCTGGCTCCCCTAAATATTTCATCCCGTGGGGGATTCTTTTGCATATACCTCTTTAATTTGTATTTATCCAAGGGTTTTCCATGATTTTCTATGGATCGTGTCTTTTAAACTTGATGTCAACCAACTTGACATCCTCTAGAGCTACAGCTTCTACTTTAGAATGGCCAAAATATGACAACGAAAACATACCAACCTAAAGAGGGAAGGTTGGTCATACCTTTTTTTGGGGCGCTTTCAATTCCTTGTTGATGTCCCCTATAACAATTTGATACACCACTTCTTGACATACTAGGAGATATGGTAAAAATTTTGGAAGGGGGGGGGACCGAAAGCCCGAAAACCTTAATGTAAGAAAAGTTTTCTTTGATGTACTAGTCTTCTATTTTACCTAGGTTTGTCATGATTCTGTCTGAAATTCTGGGAGGTGGGAAACCATATAGGGAGATATGAATAGGCACCACTACATAATGACAGATTTTGTAGAAGAAATATTTGTCTTTGTCTTCCCACAACTTGGAGTGATAGAAATGGATAGGTCCAGTGCTCGTCGAGGTCCAGCTCTAGTTCATGATAGGGAAAGTAGTCATAAAGAAAATAACATCCATGATGTATGCGAACATATAGAAAGGGGAAGGTATCCCTTTGGACTTTCCCGATTGCTACTCTATGATTTCCTTAGCCAAGTTGTATGATAACATCTTGGCCCAGTTGAAAGAGTATCCCTTGGCCACTTCGTGCATCATTGGTTCCCATGCCAACGAGAAGTGAGTGGAGCTCTTCTTCCAAAATAGCCTACATATAATCATAGCCACATAAATCATATGGGCTTCTAATAACATTGTGGAATACATGTCATGAGTGTCATCTCTGAATTTCTCTGAGTGCCCCCACAAGTCCTTGATTAAATCAGGGTAGATTTTCTCATATTGTGTGCACTCTTGTTTCTCAAACTCTAGTATGAATGTAGAATTGTAACTATATTTAAAAATAGGGGATAGTTTATACATTACTTGTATGTGTTCTAGTTGAAAGGACCCAACAACAATCTTATGTGAGTTGTAAATGCTCTTGGTTGAAATGTCGACGTTTTCCAGGGCCCAACCTATCATGTCGTTATACAACATGAGTCTCGACCGTGCAACTATTTTGTGTATCTATGACTGAGATATATCCATGAGTTTAGTTGCATGAGTTTTGCTCACTTCTTCACCTGAATCCTCTGGAAAATTTATAAGCTCATGCTCTAGAATATAGAACACTTGTGTCCAAGATTTCACACTGTCTATGGCCCTCAATGAGGTATCTGACATAACATATGTATTCGTATTTTCGCTTTCACCAGTTTCTTTCTCCATCTTTCATGGTGCCATGATATTGATGAAATCAGAACAAGGTTACCTATTATAGGGGAATGTGTGAGCTTGTCAGTTGGCTAAAACTTTCTATTCTACGAGAATGAAAACAAAATTCAAAATCAAACATTATTATTCACCTTGGGTGTATTGATTTGAGAAGACCTTTACTGATGATAAATTTATTTACTTAAATGAAAAAATATAACTGGCACTCTTCAATCTATATTAAAATCATTACTATTGATTTGTGATTAATTCCATTAATATCGACGGTTCATGATCATAAATTTTGGATGAGATAGGTTTGAAATTTTTCAAATCGCGAATTCACGAAAGAATAATTATGAGATAATTTCCTTTAAAACATTAATTAATCGTGTTTAACTTTGAGTGTTTTCACCTATTTGGACTTTGAGATTTTTAACAATAGCTCGATAAAGAATCCCCAAAACCCGAAACTGTGAAATGATTAGCTATCAAATAATCATTTTTTAGTTTTAATTAACCATGTTTAAGTTTGAAGCGTTTCAGAAGTTTGGACTTCAAATATTTCAAGATGTGATGGATGGTGAAGGTATGAACTATGAAGTGTGAATTCATTAACTACCATTTAATCAAGAATAAATTAACTAATTGAGGTTTAATATTTCATCATTTTGTTGCTTCATGGATTTGCAAGTTATCTCTTTATTATATTTTTGAAAGGCTATCACCTGTAGTGACGTGTCAAAGATGATGTCATTTTATATGGTGTGTTGAGACCAGGGGGTGCCACATGTCACTTAGAATTGTATGAATCTTCGAATGAAAAGGTCAGAGATGTATGACACGTTTCAACCTAGGGAAGAATCAAAAGGTACATGCGTACTATGACTAGGGTCCTATAAAGTTTTATGAACAGTGATAACAAACACTTTTTGGGTCCAGGACTTCAACTATTAAGACCTAGAAAAACACCCAAATAACGAAGCTCTGAAGCAACCTTTATTGATTTGAGTCTTTAACAATCAGGTGTCTCCAAAAATCAAGGAAAAGAGGATCATTCAATCAATGGGGGAACTTTATCAACGACGGATATCATGTACACCTTATGACTATAAGTAAATTTGATTTAAACCTTTGAAATCTAACTTCTGAGTCGTTATTTAAAAGGGATGAAGTTTGATAAAGTAAAGCTCAAATTTTAGGATTTATATGTGTTCCAACAGTAGGGATCAACTCTCCAACAGATGCATTAGGACTAGAGTACTCAAAGGATAACTGGTCGATCATCACAATCTTCCCTTCATGAGGAAAACAAGGAGTAAAAAATATGAAAGATACGATGAAGACCATAGTATAGGTTCAATTATGGCTTAGTAAGAAGTTACAATCAAGAGCCGCAACAACTACCTCGATTTCCACCTCTATCGTCTTCCCACCTAACTGGACCGGAAAGGAAGGGAGAATATCGTGAGGGTGAAAGGAATGACCGTTAAAAGAAGTCAACATGTTCGATGACTTGGAAAGAGTCAGAGAACTAAGATATTTCCAATAGATCAGGGACATCACACATGTAGAAATTCCTTCATCAACAACTGCATGTTTTATGGTATACTTTGAGTACTCCACGTCAATTTGGAAATCGACATGGTAAGACAAGTGAGGCTTGACATATGTGACGTAAAATTTGATAAATTGTGAGCCACTAGGTTGTAAAGCTCCTAAAGAATATAGTAAGGAATTCCTCTGTGAAGGACATGTCTGGAGTACCTACAAATTCGACATCGCACAAGGGGTTTGACCTAGGTCCTCAACAATAGAGTAGTTTTGGGCACCTCTAGCATTTGGATTGTGGGTAGAGAGCTTGAGTACTCCTTTCAGAATACGAGACAGTGGATCTGATTTTTCAATCTATAAATTTGTCTCCGAAGGAGGAGGAGATTCTAGACGAGGAATAAATTGTGAAGAGCTATAATCTCGAGATTGAGTGGCTACATTAATTTTTGCATCAATCATATTGATACACAAACAGTAACCGTCTTGCAACGATGGGTTTTGACTCCCACCAGCCGCATTTTTCAGCGTTTGAGGAGCTTGAGACCATGTTTTGGTTATATGGAAATGTATTTGTCAGCATGAGGGGTAGTAGAGATAATAGCCTCACAAATTTTGTAGGTTTGGGGCATAAATGGGTAAGTTTATCATCTGTGCAAAGATTAGAGGGAAACTTCACCTTACATCTTTCTCATTTTCCCTCTCCAACATTATTATTTGTCTTCTCATTATTACCATTGTCCTTGTGTTTATTACCATTTTTCCCACCCTTACGATTATTACATCCTTTATTCTTATTCCTACTTGGTTGCTAGTTACCATTTGGGGTGGCCGACGATTGCACAGAAAGTACATCCATCAACTGAGTGGGATTGGAAGACATAGATGAATTTGGCCCTCCTGCGGACTAGTTTAGAGACAACTCTTTCAAATGGCTTGTCACTGATTTTGCGTATCTTACATTGGTGGTACCTACAATGCCATTGACATGAGGTTCGGGCTTTTGTCTAGGGTTGTAAATTGACCATGGTGTGTCTAGAAGAATGTGATATAACATCCCAAATTAGATCTAATTGTTGGGCTTTAAATATTTCTTCTTCCTTAGTGGTGACCCCGGTTGTTGCAACATCATTCGAGATAAAAGGGTGCAAAGACTTAAGGAACCATTCTAAAAGAAAGGCCAGGGGTATATGATTATTAATCAACCTCTTCTGTCTATGCCACTCCTAGATATGATCCAAGATATGAGTGGCAGTGTGTTAGTGTAAAGTCAACATAAGTTATAAGCAAGCATCATAACAGATGGGCAATTAGAAGTGGTTAAGGAAGACCAACACCAGCTGAATAAAGGTCCCATATGCCCCCCTAGGTATCTCAATATACCATTTTGCAACAAATCCAATGAGGGTGCATTGAAATAATCTTAATCGAATAGAATCATCATTAAGGGAATTCAATGAGCACCAAAGGTTAAAGGTAGTGACATGATCACCAGGATCCTCTCCATTCTTACCTTTAAACTTTGGGATGTCTGAAGGAATCTTTCTAGGGACTGGGGGCTATGTAGGATCATGACTCATAGGTTCATTCATTAACTTCGACAAGTCTGGAAGATTAAGCATGGACAGAAAAGGGAGACGGTATTGCGACATCTGGCCCCAAGCTTCCGAGAAAGATTGTGCTTGAAGAACTACAACCCATCCAAGGTTTTGGTAAGTACCATAGCCCTATCTGGGATTATAAGGCCCTCCTTCGAGTTTATTCATAAATGGTTGGTTGGGCATCATTACAGCAAGAATGTTTTGTTGGGGGTTATAGAAATTTCCCCCAGCCAGATTGGATCTAGGTTGGGGGTTTCCCAAAGTGTGAAACTAACCTCCTCCAGGTGGGAATTTGGAGGATAGAGGTGGATTTGTCATGCCAAACATATTTCTCAGAATCAACACTGAGGAGGTAGGGGTATAGGATGAAACTTGAGTCGAAGCTTGTCTGCCAGGTTAATTGTTCCACCTAGAAGTAATAGGATTAGACCTGGGGTTAAAAGTAGCAGTACCTCCTATATTAGGAGTCATTTTATGGATTTGAGAACCACCAAATGAAAATGGAGTGTAAGGACGTGTAGTGCCCCAATCCCAATGATAGAAGTGGGGCAAGAAGTTGGGATGGAATTCGGAAAATGAAAAGTAAAGTTCAACATACCATAGGTAAAAGGACTAGAGGCCATAGGGATGGACTGGACATTATAGCCTAGTGAGTGACCAAGAGACCCAAAAGGGTTCGAGGAAAGATATTGAGCATTCACTRTGGGCCGGGCCATATTAATGATAGGTGACTCTCGTACTACAACGATTGCGGTTGCAGAAGTCAAAGGGGTGCCATTAACTATAGTGGGTGTGGGAGTCGAAAGTCTCCCAGTGTTCTGAAGACTAGGGTCAATACTCATCCTTGTAGAATCACAAGTCTCAATAGTGGATGTGTGTGTACCATGCCTAATAACTTTATGCCTTTTAGAAGGGAAAAAATCGAAATTCGATGGTAATAGTAACAAGAAACGGGACTGACGAGGACGTTGTTCTCACTCCATAATGACCTAAGACTCTAAAGATAAAAAATATATGGTAAGGCCAACTAGTAATGAAAGAGCACACCAAAAGTCAGAGGGCCAATATGCATACCAATAGGGTAAAGTGGTTGAGTGGCCTCCCTCCGTAAAGAAGGTATGTCTCACCCAAGTGAGGCATGAGACTCTCTACTAAAGATCTGAGGTATCAAAATCAGTTATAAGGGCCCTCATGGGCTTAAGAACCAGTCGAACAAATCACCCTGGAGAGGTAATCCTCCATAAAGGTTTTGTGTTGTCTAACCCTTATCTGACCCCAGGTACCTGCAAAATAACCCCTACAAGTAACCTATGTGGCACCTAAGTCAAGAAACTAAGCTACCAATGTATAATCGATCCACAAGCAAGAAGTTGTAAGTCAGGTCCACTGTATGGGCAAGGTAGCAAAGCCCCAAACCTTGAAAGTATCGCCTCTCATGGAGATAAAGGCACTAGCAAGATACCTAGATATGAACAGATCCCCATAAATATCTCGGATGCTAAGAAGGTACCAGGGGGATATCCCTTCAACAACCTCACACGACCTCATGATTAACTCCGGTGTGAGCGGAGCCTCATGATATTACCAATTATAGACTAGATTTCTCCACTTCTTTTCTCAGACACATATGTTGATTTAATTACCTTGGAGAAGTTTATTCACAAAATCTTATTCCAAGGCACTAAATCCTAAGCTAGTTTTTTCACCCTATAAAACAAAATCGTGACTAATCAATTTTAAATTATAGTGTTAATTTTAGTGGTCGTGATTACTAAAAAATGTATGGTAGTGAAACTCATGATGTTATGACTCTACAAGAAAAGTAAATATGAATATAGTGCAAGTCCTAACTTTAACTTTCAATGAATGATATGCTTCTAGAAAAAAGTGCAATTTTCAATTTCAACTATGCAATTCTAAAGTAAAATTGCAATATTTCACTAAATGCACTAAGCTAATGACAAGGAATCAAAATAAAAAAAATGCCAAGCAATGAAAAATGCCTATTTTTTTGTATTTTCAATATAATAAAAATGAAAATGCATGGACTGATTAAGAAACTTGATATATAAATTCTGCTGTGTACAAAAAGAGATAACTCAAGAAAAATACCAAGGAGCAGAATACCAGCCCAATGTACAAGGAAAATAAAAATGAAAAGGTGACGAGAAAGACTCCGCCAAAAAATTCAACTCCGGACAGGTTTCTTGTCATCCCAGAGACACTTAACAGGCACTACAGAGACCTAAGGAGAGTCAGCAAACATCAAATCCCACCCGAAAATCACTAGATCCAACAAACAAGCAGGGAAAGCTGATTTACGCAAATCTTTAGAAAAACAAAGTGTAGGCACAGAGCTTGCAGAGGGACAACCCATGTATATACACTATTGTGAGGCCAAAAAGCATGTATATGTTTCAAAAAACAAGGCTAAGCAAGGGAGAAGTCTGAAAACTTAGACCTAGAGTGAACATAAGCTGTCAAACAATTGTACGAAAAGAAACAAAAAGGAACAAGAGAAATGTAAGGAGAAAAAGTACTCCAAACCCTAATAAAGAAGGTCAATCCCCAGTATGGTTGCCAATTATGTTACGAGGGAAAAACTCTCTATAGATACGGTAAACCACAACAGACGAAAATGACTGCATAAATCAAATCTATCCCCAAAAAATTCTATATAAACTAATATGCAAGCGAGATAATAAAGAAGCCTACCTTGTAAATATGTTTGATGAAGTCCACCGTTGAGCATTTCAACCCAAAGATTTATACCTGCAACTAGTTCTCAACAAATAAGAAAAGAAAACATATGGTGATAATATAAAAGGTTAGCACATTAGATAGAATAATCCATTCATATACATAACAAATACACCCATGGATAATAACTCATATATTTGCAAGATATTAATTGCATGGGAAAGGAGTATTTCTATTAATAAATGATCAACAGAAGTGAAAATATTCCATATTTTCATGTCGAAACAGTTCAGAACCAAGAAACTAGGTTCCTTCCTGTTGGGCCTCCACCACTTAAATCCTCCACCAAAGGAAATCTCATAAAATAGAGACAATGAAGTTCTCAATCAAAAAGGGAAGATCTTGGGGGATGAACATTGTGTTCAGACTTAAAGGACAAAGGGATGCAGACTCAATATGAAGTAAATGATTTCTCAAGAGTAACTTTGCTCTCAAAGTTGAATTCTTTCTCCTCTTTTCCATATCTTGGAATTGGCCCATTTATAGCCTTTAAATGGAACTGAAGGGCTGATTCAGAATGTTTCTAGTATATGGAAGGCCAAGGATTAGAGATCTCTTGTCATGACATGGAAACCTGACATTTAATTTTCTTTTTTTGGCACAAATCTCGATGTATGCGGGTTGTAGTGGAGCATCTTGCATATACGCATGATGTATAGTAGGAAAGGTGAATACATGTGGAAAAATATGTATTTTTAGCTCTAGAATTTACAAACAGGGAGGATAATTCTACATGGGGGAATGGAAAAAGGCCTTCTATGCAAGATTTCATATGGTGAGGAAACTATTTCTATAACATCATATCCATAGTTTAGCTAGAGCTTGTTGAATGTGTAAACCACAGAATTGATGAGAAGTAGGAAGATTTAGGTGAGGAAAATGCAAATACTCATGAAGTGAAACAACAACTAAAGCAAGATCAACACATCATAGCCCAATTTTGTCAAGAAAATAAAGAATTGAGAAGGAAGTTGGCAGAAAAAAATATTGAAAGACTAGCATCGCAGAGTCAAGTAGGTCAGTTATCTCCTACCTCACCAACAATAAGAGAAAATATTATAAATTGGATTAAAAAGCAGCTCAGAGAGGCCCAAAATGTAATCATTGGCTTAGGGAGGAAAAGAGGATGCCAGAGAAAATAATCACATAAATTTCAAGGAATGCATACCAACTATTGATAATGAATGCGCAACTCTCTCTGACGCTCAATTAAAATTGAAAACAAATGGGGCTTTATTGAGACAGATGAAGAATTTGAAAAGACAAATATTGTGATTGAGAAGGAAAAATAGGGCCTTGCAACTGTAGGTGAACTTGAACAAATAAGATATAGAAAACTTGGATGATCCCATTCTCTGCAGCCAATTGGATTAGCGTGCACAACCTCTGCATGAAGATCTATCGTGCAAAATCATTGGCAGATTTCGCAGCCAACAATTGAGCAACTAGAGCCAAAATATGCTATGCAGCGGTGATATTGTTTTCGAGCAGTACGCATAATGTTTCATCACAACCATATGGTTGTGATTTTCTTAAATAGTTTATGATTGTAAATAACATCCCAGACAGTTTTTGATTGCCAGATCGAATTTTCTATTTTGACAATTTTTTTGAAGGTTGTTGTTCTCTTTGAAAACAACCAGATCCAAAACTTTAGGACATGCTAGTTTGATTCCTATCAGCTTATTGTAGCTTTATTTCTATATATAGGGACTATTTTGATGTAAAAAAGGGGGTTGCACAGGAAAAAGTATAGATATTTTGATCCTTTGTGTAATTTCATGAATCTAAAGAAATACAAATGTTGAAGTCCTAAGTTCCTTAAGAAAAATATTCTAATGGTGATTCTCTGAAATTTTCACCTCTCCTTCTAAGATCAAAATTCATCCACTGCAGTGCTCTGATTTTGTTGTATGTTTCTTTTCTTCTTTCTCCCTACATAATGAAATTAAATACTGAAGTTCATCACCTTGTTTAGCCATTTTTCCTATGAGGAATTCTACCTACCAAGGATTGTTTCTTTGTTTTCAGGGGTTGACTCCATAACCCTAGAAACACTATCTTTTTTCAATAGTCCTGCTAAAATTTACCTCAAAGTTTAAAATCTAGCCATCAAGGAAAGCAACTTGTCTATCAGATATCAAGTCTCAGATAGAAACCTCTCTAGATTGGAAAGACTATTTTCTTGTCTTAAAGTTGGTTTTTAGTTTACCTTTGTAGATTGTTTTTTAGCCCAACAATTTACTCAACGTTAACAATGTCCAAGGGGAATCTAGCTTGAAGTGACATTCCGCTAGCCATGGAGTGTTTTGATGGTGTCTCCACTTCTTCTTCCCCTGGAGATGGACCTCTCAATTTTTGTGCAAGTATAGTCTTCAAAGACATTGGAAGTAGGCAGAGAACCTTCATCTATGAAAGACAAAGTTGTAGTAGTTCTGAGAATTGTTGTGAATCCTCGAGTATTGGCTCCAATTGCTCTTTCAACGATGTTGTGCTTTTTTCTGAATGAGTTTGTTGTTCTTCTTGAACCGAATGTGTTCTAGTATCTATCATTAGTGGAACTTATGGAGTGGCACTTCAGATCATCAAAATCTCAATGGTGAACTTTGGGAGTGGACATTGGGGAACAGGGACTGGCACTTGCGGGACTGGGATTTCTGGTTTCTGTCTCTCCACCAAGGGAAGAGTGACTGAGATGTGTATAGGTGGAGTGATCAACTGACTCAAGGATATGGTATTCAATGATATGGTGTCTTCAAGGTTCTTAAAGGTTTCTAGGATATCCATTTGCATGGGTTGGAGTGAAGTGGTCTGTGGGGGAATTGTGGTATCTTTTGGTTGTGGTGGTGAGGCTTTCTCAGAAATCAGAGCTGAGTACATGCTAAAGTTCAGCTAAGTGTCATCTATAATATCAATCATAGTAAAGGAAATACGAGTGGTTTCCCTTGTGTGTGGTAAGGTCACGGGTATTGGCTGTGGTTTTATGATGTTTGCAGAGGAAACACTTATTCGAGCCTTTTTCACTAGGATTTATTCTAGGAATGCAAAAAATAGGATCCTGTTGACATCCTTACCTAATAGTAACGCCTATTATGGAAGCTGTGGAAATAGAGGCAAAGTCCTTTTTTTCCACCATAGTGTTTTCTCTTCCTCTTCTTCTAAGTTTGTTAGTGTTTGAGCCTTTTTTTTCTTCTCTCCTGCATCGAAACTCGGTCACGCTTCTTCATCCTACCCTTTTTTATTCAACAAATCTACTGGAAAGAGGTAGTGCATACCTAACTTGTGACGGTTACACTTAAATCTGGTCCATGACATAAATCCTTTGTCAAATTCTTCTTCCTCAAGGTAAAAAGGTAACGACCTTCTATGGAATTCATCAAGATTTGCATGCCTTGGCCAAAAAAAGGTATGTTGGAGATTCAATATGAATTTTTTATTCCTTTTTTTCAAATTCAATAGTTGTTGTGGTATGTGAAACCGTTGAGTTGCATCTATAAGTTGGTTATACCACTTCCGGAATGAAACATTATTGAACTCCATGCTCTCAGAATCCAACCTTGCATGCCAAGGTTCAAACATTTTTTCAAGGCACCCCTTGTGGGTAGGTGCCAACTGTATTCCTATGTGTGGCCACCACTTCCAAATTGCAAAAGCAAGAAGTAGGTGTTATAGCAATATTTTCTTCACCCTATGCAATCTTGCATAGAAGGCCTTTTTCCATTCCCCCATGCACACTTATAATCCCTGTTTGTAAATTCCATAGATAAAAATATGTGTTTTTCCACATGTATGCACCTTGCCTACTATACATCATGCATATATGTAGGCTGATCCACTACAACCCATGTACATTGGGATTTGTGCCAAAAAATGAAAATTAAATGTCGGGTTTCCATGTAATGATAGGAGATCTTTGATCCTTGGCCTTCCATGTACTGGAAACATTCTGACTCGGCCCTTTAGTTCCATTTGAAGACTATAAATGGGCCAATTCTGAGTTATGTAAAAGAGGAGAAAGAATTGAACTTTGAGAGCAAAGTTACTCTGGAGAAATTATTTACTTCATACTCAGTCTACATCCCTTCATCCTTTAAGTCTGAACATAGTGTTCAACCCCTAAGCTCTTCCATTATTGATTGAGAACATCATTGTCTCTCTTCTATGAGCTTTCCTTTGTTGGAGGATTGAAGTGGTGGAGGCCTAACTAGAAAGAACTTAGTTTATCGGCTCTGAACCATGCCGATATGGAAGTCTGTAATATTTTCACTTGTGTTGATCATTTATTAATAGAAATATTGCTTTCCCATCCAATTGATATCTTGCAAATATATGAGTTATTATCCATGGGCATATTTTTTATGTATATGAATGTATTATGCTATCTAATGTGCTAACCTTTTATATTATCACCATATGCTTGCTTTGTTTGTTTGTTGAGAACTAGTTGCAGGTATAAAGCTTTGGGTCAAAGTGCACAATGGTGGACTTCATCGAAAATATGGATGAGGTAGGCCTCTTTCTTATCTCACTTGCATATTCGTTTATATAGAACGTTTTGGGATAGAGTTTATTTCTGTAGTCATTTCCATCTATTGTGGTTTACCCTAGCCATAAAGAATTTTTCCCTCGTAAAATATGGGAAATATCTTGGAAGAGGATCTGGTGTGTGGTTTACTAGGAGCTTGGATCTCCTCTTTTTTATCAGTACGTCTTGACCTACTTCTCTTATGGGATGTTGGCTAACTGAATGATCAGACTTATATTTCTTTCCCTTTTATCCTTTCAGTAACATCTCCCTGTCTCACCTCTAAACTATGAACTGTTGATTTCTAAACAGATAGAGGAACGTCTCCTTTAGGATATATGGGAATGTTAGATGAAATCATAAAACAATTGCAGTCCTTGTTCAAATTTTTCATCTCTTCAACCACCAACATATTAATTAATAAAAAAATGAAATAAGTTGTTCCCTAGATGATCAACTTTGGCCTGGACACTATCTACCATCTTTCCCAGGCTTCGACATAAGAAGAAAGGTAATTTTAAGGGATTTTTCCTGTGAAATTCATCAGTAACTTGATGTGGTATGGATGTACCTTATCGAATCTTCCTTCGTAGGTGAATTATTTCTTGATTATCTTCAAAAGTTTATGAAAAGTCTCCAGGAGATACTCTCTTGGAATGTCAGCTAAAATTTTCCCATTTCAATATTCAGGATTGATGACATAAATATAACATGAAATGTCTAAAGGAATATATTTAAACTATTTTTTCCCTGCAAAGGATCTCTGTCACAGCTGACATAGTTTCGTTTGTCACTTGGAAAGTGATTCCCGCGATTGTTTCACTGACACCAGTAAAATTGAGGGAAAACTGCTCAGTTAGTTTCACATTATATCCTTGAATCCTTTCACAGAAACGCATACATTCGTATTGTTCAAAATACACCCTGATTTTTGGGTATACATTTATTAACATTAAATCCTGAGGTTCAAACCTCATGACCCTGTCGCTTCTTGCATTCTTTTTTTTTTCTTTTGAAAGTTGCCATGGTGTTGGTATATGTTAATTTCAAGCATGCAACAATAAATTGTAATACCCTCTCTGCGTAGTGAATAAGAGTTATGAACTTTGCATAAGGTACAATAAAAGCTAGCAACATGAATATTTGCACGACAATCAGATCAATATCAGAAAATCCGGCGCAATGAGAAATTTTGTGCAACAATAAAGTGCGACGGAAAAATTCGACGCAATGGAAAACTCGACACAACAGCAAAAAACAATGGATGACTTGGCATGAAAGAAAACAATAATGGAATACTTGGTTCAACAACGAACTCTTAGTGCAACAGTAGGTAATTTATAAGGAACAAGGTTGATTGTGAGAAGAAAGAACTCATTCCAAAAATCTAGTTTGCAATGGGATCCAAGAAAACTTTGGAACAATGGCTGAAACAACAGAGGAGATGAAAAAAAATAAAAATAGTAGAATTACGTGATGAATGATAGAAAATTGTTTTTACACAGCGAAGGGATTCAAAGCTTGCTGAAAACACTATGGACGATGCACAAATTATGAAAGTGATGGAGAATCATGAAGGGTGACCAATATTTATTCTTGAATAGATAAGGAATGAAATCCTAGAAAAGGACGATAATTCTATAGCGACGAGAAGTTCGAAAGAAAGTTAAAAATTTATGCAATGAACTCATGCAGCGAGTACACTTTGAAGTGTGCAAAGTACAAATGATAGGAGTGCCATGATTGTTTACTTTTCTAACTTCATGATTAGGTAATGGGTAAAATAATTAAGATGGGTACCACTTTCATTACAATCGGGTTTCAAAAATTCCCAGCGACAATTTTTTGGCTGAAAAAATGTTTCTAAGAATTTTTTCGGTCGAAAACATTTTTGGCCAAAAATTTGCACGTCAAATTGAATGGAGCCCTGACGACGCCCTAGAAATTTGTGTATAATGTTTTTCAGATGAATTATTTTCCTATGGTAAGGATATTTTTTCCGGAAGACTTTTCGGCCAAAATTTTTATTTTTAACGGATTTCGTTAAAAACTAGGTTTGTCCAAAAGATTATCTCGACCGAAAACATCAAATTGGGACTGAAAACAAAAAATAGAGAATTTCCCCAAGCTTACCTGAAATTCGGAGGTTGCAAACTCCTGCAAATACTGAGAATTTCATTTCAAAAATGACACCAACATTTCCAAAATTGAATCTACTTTCAATTCCTATAATTTGTTTTCATTTTATTTATTTTTATCTAATTTTATTTATTTTTTTTAAAAAATCACTGGATAATATTTTCAGCAGACATTATGATTCAGTGAAATGAAATATCGGTATCTCTAAAAATATACAGTGAAAAAATTAGAAAAAAATATATTCATAATCCTTAAACTCTTCTTTTAAAAAGGGTATATTTAGATTTTAGTTTTAAGTAAAAATTAAGATAGATACAAGCTGTAGAAAAAAACATGTTTAACATATGCAACGTTTTCAGCTTGGTCAACTTAAAAAAAATATAGAAATTATAATATTCATCCGTTAGATTCAAAATTACAGTCATAATAAAATAGAGTCTTTGTGGATTTTTGCACTATATTTTGTTTCTTAAAAACATAAATTTAATAATAGATACATTGTTGTAGAAAAAAGTTACTCATTATCATTCCTTTCATGTTTAAGGAAAATATTGTTAAAAATTTGTCAAATTGACATATCAAATTGTGATAAAAAAAAATTGAAAAATAGTCATTGGAAAGCTAGCAAAATTCTTCACAAGTTTTGTTTTTACTGTAAAGTGAAATTTTAAATAAAAAAATTACTTTTGTATGCTGGAAGTTGAAGAACTTGTGAAAATACAACTTTTTTTCTCATAAAAAAAGCAAAAGTGTAACCCATCTTCATGATTTCACCCTAATGATGCTCATAATATATTTTGACGTGACCTTTATCCTAACCACTTGACTTGAATTTGGTACCTAAATTCCCCTTTTTTGACATGACTCGATATTTCAGAATATACACCCTTATAATGCAAACATGACTAATCCTTACACCCTTTTCCCTACTTTTATCCAAAGTCCTTACTTGATTTTTCAAACCATCCCTAGTTTTTTTCACTGACTTCATAAACTTTGACACACTAACTGTGACTAATTTTAGGAAAAAAATATTTTTTCAAATAACTAAAAGATGACACTAAAAAATTGGATGAACTTATGACTCTAACTATAAACAACATGGTTCTAATAGATACTACTATTACATTCTATGAGTTGGCTCATTTACCAACATCACAACAAGTAGACTTGATTAGATCTTATACTGAGCACTTGGAGACAAGCATCCAACCAGAAGAAATGGAAGTTGAATTCTAGAAGAAGAAGGACTATGGGAAAAAACCAAAAAGGGATAAAGTGAAGGACAAACTAACATAGGCCTAGACAACTTTCATAAAGACATCGCCTCAGTTCTCAGAGTTCATAGAAATAGATGAGCCAACAGAACATATTGAATTCATTCAGGTGGCTTGGGTTGAGATGGAATACCGATCATAAGACCTAAAAGTGCACTTGAGGGGAATCCAATTAAAATACAAATTACAACCCAAAGAATTAAAGAAACAATTGGAAAAGGTTGTTCTAAAAGGAAACAATATTAGAGTTCCACTGCATAAAAAGACTACAAAGTGCACCATGATCTTAAAGGAAGTTAGTGACTGGATGGGAGTAATATCTCGATGCAACCAAATACTGGACGACTTACGCTTGAAGATGAAATCCTTTAATGAAGAAACTGGAAAAGAATTGGATCCGCTCGAACAACAAGCTAATTTCGATGAAGTCCAACAAGTGGAAAATGATCTGAATGTTGATTTAAGCTTATATAGTTTCCAAGAAAGAACTCCAAGAATTTCAATTGGTAGTCCAAACTTCTTACCTAAATATGCACCAAGTGGATGTCGTAGTAGATTCAGAATGGAATTCCCTCATTACATTCAATCCAAAATAATTCACCACAGGTGCTACCCAACAGTTTGTCGCCGAAGCTTCCTTGTTATAAGAAAATGGTAGGACAAGGTAGAACACTTCCACAAGGTCAACAAGGAATCCCATGAACTTATACCTGAGTTGGGCCCTTCGTTTGAAGGATCCAAAGAATAAATATCTCAATCTAGAAGTGGAAGCAAGCTAGAAGAAGAAGGCAAAGAAAAAGATGAAAAACAAGCCAACCCAGACATGACGAAATATCTTAAGACTCAACTCAGGACAAGTCAAGCATTATGGTCGAGGCCTGTTGGGCCCTTCATTTTGTTGAATAAAACTTGCGCAAGCTAACTCAGAGCTAGACAACTGAGCAAATTAAGGAAAATAAGGATGGGAAAAGGGAATGTGCAACAAGAAGCAATTAGAATAGAAAACAGTTGGAAGGAAAACGCAACACCGATTTTGAAGAAATACATTGCAACAAAATCAAGAAGAAGAGAGAACTCCCAATTTCTCAACCAACAAGATTGGATCATATTGTATACATAATCCATATAATTGTAATGGGGGAATCTAGTTGTTGTTTTTGTTAATCGAGTTGAATAATGAGAACTGGGTTTTGGAACTAGATTGTAAAATGTAAGGGAAAACATTCAAGTACTACTATAGAGGTAGCAAGAGCAAGAGGCTGATATAACCTTGTCTCATACTGTTAGAGAATCACTTGCTGATTATATTTGGCATGAGTATTTCTATATTCGAGTCAAGTTGCTCATGTATCGTGAGAAGAGATCTGATATAATATAATATAGTTGGAGACCCAATTAAAAATAAAATATCTTGTGTACTTCACCTTATAATTCTGTAGAATGTTATGTTGTGCTATATTTTATGTCTGATATTATAGCTTCCATATGAATGTCTATGCAACTTTTTTTCTCCCTTATGGGTTAGGAGATGTTCGAGACTGTAACAGGTTTAAGATATCTTATACAAGACTAATATGAATATTGATACCTTGGGGATTTGACTAAGTGTTCTTCTTACCCTTCCCTATATTACCTGTCTCAGTTGTTCCTCGGGTGATATTTCTTCCCTCACGGGAATATGAAAATTCCATCACACTAGACTACATCGATACCTTTTGTTGGTAACCTGAAGAGGACCCTCGTTTGACAACTTTGTGCCAACACATAGCTTCCTCTAGAAGTATCCATTTAACCACTTTGTCCACTTAGTCACTTTGTCCACTTAATAAACTTTGTCCACTTAGCCACTTTGTCCACTTAACCACTTTTCCCACTTAACCACTTATCCACAAATAATAAACTCTCCACTTCTAGTTGCAACTAATTTATTTTTAATTGTTTTCTTGTTGCAACCACTTAACCCATGAATAACCAATTTGATTGGTCAACTTCTTCCAGGATCTTCTAGAATAATGATGCAGGAGCATCATTGGTAAGTGCACAAAGGCGGGACCACTCAACACATGAGAGTTCTTCTAGAACCTCAACGTGAGCAGTTACAACCGATTTCGGAATCTGCCTCAACTCAGTGCCGGAATTCACCTTTGGAGTCACGCTTGAACCAATGCTGAATTTTACCCTTTGAGGTAAATTTTGAAATTGTAAACAGAGCAGAAGTTTCCACTTCAGCTTTGGAATGCGACCGATCTAAGGTAGCATAGGATGAATTTTAGAGTAGGCAAGTAGTCAGGGGAAACCCTAGAAACGTTTTTGAATTAAGTAGAAGTTTGTATGTAGATAGGAGAGAGATGCAAATACAGAGAAAATTTGTTGGAAGAGAGAACTGCGGTTTGAGAAGGAGATCTCAGTTTTTTAGTTACTGTAATATGAATGTATTTTGTAGCAATTGGGAAATTGTGAATATAACATAATGGAAAATTAATCCAGCTGTATGTTGTGTAGCTGTGTTTACATTTGCCTGTCTTTCCTGTTATTCTTATGTCCCAAAAACAAGTGAATGAAATGGTGACTATGAGTTTGCCAGTTTCAAGTTTTTCTCTTCATTGAAACTTTGCAAGGTGTGCATTGAGCAAAGAGAGAACACCAGGAGATCAAGAGGAATCTCTCTATGAGAAACCCCTTGGATATGAATCATCATATCCCTTGGACACAAGGAGTGCGCAGGAATTCTAGGCCTACATGAGGTAAAGATCAGGAGGAATAACATTTCAGAGAAGCATTATTGAGACCCAGAAAAACCTATCTCCCTGGAAGAAGTGAAGACCGAGTCTTCAAGGACTTAAAAATTCTTCTAATTTTGAAGCTAGTAAAAGATCAGGAGGAAGAACATTGTCGAGTGTTGGATCATGGNGAGAAACCCCTTGGATATGAATCATCATATCCCTTGGACACAAGGAGTGCGCAGGAATTCTAGGCCTACATGAGGTAAAGATCAGGAGGAATAACGTTTCAGAGAAGCATTATTGAGACCCAGAAAAACCTATCTCCCTGGAAGAAGTGAAGACCGAGTCTTCAAGGACTTAAAAATTCTTCTAATTTTGAAGCTAGTAAAAGATCAGGAGGAAGAACATTGTCGAGTGTTGGATCATGGCAGAAGTTCCTACAGACCATCTGATTTGAGGGAGAAGTGAAAGCTTTAATGCTACATAGATCCAGGAGGGGATATCTCAGAGATTTGAACAGACGGTGGAGAACTCTCGAGGAGAGTCACGAAATACTGCCAATTGTTGGATCAAGTGGAGTTACTAGGAGGTCAGCGATGAGGAAGAGATATAAGATGTAGATCTCAAGGACTATCGTGAGCCCTCGATTGAATGCTAAGGCATTTTAGTGTTTTTACATTTTGGCATTTTGGTATTTCGGCAACTGGGAGTTCCAAGGAACAAGGATACGACAGAGGTCCTTGTCTCTTGAAAACCCAAATCACAAAATAGGGAAATAGCGAGATAGAACATGGGTCATAGATATTAGGGGCTATTGTGAGTTGTTGATCAAATTCCAAGGTATTTCAGCATTTCAACCTTTTGGTATTTCAGCAACCTAAAATCCCAAGGAACAGAGATATCCCCTGCGTTCTGATTTTGTGAAACGTGAAAACCCGAAGGGATAGGTGCTGGGGCATTTTGGCATTTTTCCATTTCGGAATTTCAACCATGGAGGGTTCAAAAGGGGAAAGGAGGTAACCTTGCATCATGATTCCCCAAATCGTGGAACTCTGAAAGAGAAAATGCCAAGGTAGTTTGGCATTTCATGAACTGGGATTTTGAAAGACAGAGAATAGGGGAGCGCTTGCATCGCGATTCCCTAAATCATGAAAGTTGATAGTGCTTTGGAATTTAGCGCATGGACACACAGTGGTGGTCATGTGGACAGAGACTAAGGGAGAATCCAAAACCCATTAATCCCTTTTTATCATTTTGGAACCCGAGAGGTTGAAGGACCAAGAACCATCTGTCCCCGGAATCGCGAATTCTGAAATCCGAAAAGGTGGACCATGGTCACGGGTAGATTTTGGCATTTCGGGGTTCGAGTGTTCGAGAGACCAGGAGTCAGGAGACGCGGAGTCCTAACTCATGAAATCACAAAGCACTGAAACACAAAAAGGAGGCACATGCAGGTTTTCTCAAGACCTGTGCCAGAGGAAGAAGGGACATGTGGATTCATCCAAAGGGTTCCAACAAGATCTAAAAGAGCCATTTCAACTCAGGGAAGAGAATGATCCAGAGACCGAAAGGTCACAGAACACAGCTAGGGTAGGGGGTATACATCAAATAAGTTTACTTCTTTGACCATCTAGGGGCTTCTAGATAACTCATGAGGGTTCTCGAACTTCACATGGCCATAAATCTCTAACCGTGAGGAGTTATGTGAAGTTCCACATATCACCAAAAGAAAATGACATATACTATCGATATCGAATATTTTCTCCTAGAAATTCATTGATATTCATTAGATAATTCCTTAATCAAACTTGGGTTCCCTAACCACACTATTGGGATACTAAACCACCTAACCATTTTGACTTCACAAAACATCTTCCCATGAAGCATTTCACCATAAGGGGACCACTTTTAGAAATTTATCCAAGAACGTCTTCCCATGAGCGTTTTAACCATAAGGGTACCACTTTGGAGTTTATGCATTTGGATCTTCCTATCAACCATGGCATGAAATAAATGATACAACTCCCTTTAATATCAACACATCATTATGACACCACTTGACATCAATGATTATATAACTAATAATCAATATATCAATGATACAAAAACATCACTATGACAATACTTGATATGAACCTTTTGACATCAATGACAACATAGTACAATTTCTTCCCCTCAACCTATGCAACCTAAGTAATTGGGATCCCCCTTCACTACACATACTCCCTTAGTATTTCCTCTTCCCTCCATAGTTCTAACACAAGATTGGATATGAATATCTAATGCTAGGGGCTCCATGGATGCTAGCATCTGTAAGAAAATTAACAAAATAGTCCATTGTTCAAGGGAAATTCAATCACACATAAATATCCCTCTCTATAGGCATAAAAAAACCACTTTCTCATGAAACAAAAATGCCAACAAGATTCCCACAACACCTATTTTGGATTCCCTCAAACTTCAATGGTCTCCACTCCCTTGCTACTCCAAAACATTCATGTAAAAATTACCCACAATGGCAACTCAAATTTCTCTTTTACCCATGAGAGTTGACTCACATTCCCCAAGGTTGATTATACTTATCCCCCATGCTCTCATAACTATGGGATGCGACTTTTTCCACCAACCCCTCTTACTTTTGTTTGATTATTGGGCTCTCATACACTCAAAAGGAAGATGCAAGGTTCACTCAAATTATTAATTTTAGGAAAGTGGATTGGAATTAATTTCCATGAATAATCCCCCCCCCCTTGGGCCCCTTCTTTAGACATTCCTAGAAATTCCCATCTCTCGTGGAAACGTATACCCCAATTACTCTATATGTTTCCACTCACAGTGAATACAACATTTATATTATTTTTATGATCATATACAATGTTTAGAAGTTACATATTCATGCTCTCAACCATACATCATATTTAATTACACATCATTAAAATGAGGATTATAAATGGGCATGTTACAAACCATGACCCTTATAAAAAAAATATCACCTTGAATCATTAAAATAATCAACCCATAAAGTTTGTATTACCAATTTCCATGAACTGATTTAACTTATAATTCCTACAACCACTAGACCCTATCAGACCTTGCACCATATAAGTTGAACCACTAAACCCGTAACCTATAACCTTTACAAACCAATATTTATAATCCATATAACTCTTATAATCACTAAAAATAAAACCATCACCTGATATCATATAACACTTTTAACCCTTATATCCACTAAACCTAACCTCTAAAAATTAACAAATGTAACTACTAATCCTTATCACCCTAAACCTAGATAACTCTGAAAATTAATCCTTGTCACCCTCTTATCCCACGAGATGTTCCACGATGTTTGTGGAATGATTTTGATGCACCCCAAGAGGTAATAATTAGGATGAGCCTTAAATCCATGCTTGTAATAACAAAAATTATGAAAAAATATCACTCTAGATATTGAAGATTTCATCCCCAAGAGGTATTTGTCCACGAGTGTTTCAGACAATTGAGATTAAATATGGAAAAAGTGATGGATTAGCATAAATTCACAATAAACATATGAGGCATTGCAAGAATGAATCTCATAGTTTATGGAAACGAGTTGAGGAATTAATAATTTAGTAGTTCTTACAGATATACCATAGCATTAAAACATGCATCACACAATAGACATCTTCAAATATTTAATTACATGGAGGTACCCTCTGCACATCATTAAACATAAAGAGAAATTAAGAGAAGTGGTCATTTCTAAGAGAAAATCACTTCAATATCATAAGCATACAAAACAGTTACATTGAACATTCTATATAACTTGTTTCTTGAGTTTTTATTAATGGGTATCTGATACAAGGGATGAACTTTTCCCTACAATTTGAGGGGACCTTTATGTGATTGTTTATTTTTTTGAGAACCTTATCCCTTTTATATAACTCAAACTTCTTCTGTTTTTCTTTCTAGGGAAGGAAACTTATCATCATAGCATGAAATAAACTCCTCTAAGGAGTCATCATATATATATATATATATATATATATATATATATATATATATATATATATATTCTTGAAATTATAGAATCTTTTTGGTTTACTCTTGAGAGAATATTTCTTCAAAACATGGACTTTTAATAATGGATTTTCCAGGGAAATCATTTTCAAAAATATTGGATGGTCCTTTGGTTTTATGAAGGAGATCTTATTTCCAAATATTGGATGGTTCTTTGGTTTTATAGAAGTTGAAACAAGTGAATTTTGTTTGGAACTCCAATAATGTACCTTCAAGACTACCTGATGTTCCTTAATTGAGGTTTTCAAGAACGTAATTCATATTAATTCATGATCGTTTGTATGATTCCATATTTTAGAGTTTAATTAGTTTCTTCTTTGTCTCAAGGATATAACTATTTCTTCTTCTCTAGTAAGATCTTACAAAGTTCTTTCAAGTTCTTCTCCACTCTTTACTATTGTTATGGTTAGGTCTTGTAACTGATTGAAAATAATTCCTTGATTTCTGAGTCCAACTTGTATTTGAGTTTGGTTGGACTCTATGATGCAGGAGCATCACCAATATCAAGCGAGCCAACACGGAAGCAATCGGACAGCTGGACAAGCACCAGTGCAAATTTTGAAATTACCTTGAAGTTGTTGCACGATCTTAAATGAAGTCACTAAGATGAAGCACACATGTATAATGTAAATGGACCTTCAGCATTTTCTCTCGTCCTTAGTAGGTAGAAGGAATTTAAAGTAGTTAATGCAGGTATATAGAATTTAATTCTAGATTAGACAGTTTTAGAGCGCAAGAGGGAAACAGGATATAGACACCCTCATTATGTATTATAACATAATTGGAGATGAAGCATTGAAGTATAAGAGCATGCAGAGAGGACTGTGTAGAACACCCATGTACATATATTTGGATTAATAGAAAAAGGTTGATTCAAATTCATGGTTTCTGTTGTTCCCTGTGTATTGATGTTGAATGATATGCTCATGAATGTTTGCTTATTGTTATACATTTTCTTTAATATGCTGTGTATATGATTTCATGTTTGAACTTGAAGTCTGAAAGGGAGTAGGAATGAGTNATAACATAATTGGAGATGAAGCATTGAAGTATAAGAGCATGCAGAGAGGACTGTGTAGAACACCCATGTACATATATTTGGATTAATAGAAAAAGGTTGATTCAAATTCATGGTTTCTGTTGTTCCCTGTGTATTGATGCTGAATGATATGCTCATGAATGTTTGCTTATTGTTATACATTTTCTTTAATATGCTGTGTATATGATTTCATGTTTGAGCTTGAAGTCTGAAAGGGAGTAGGAATGAGTTTCAATTGTTTCTCAATCTGAACAAGGATTCCTGCAAGGAGTGCAGTCGAAATTGTTTGCAAGGAGTGCGTTGACAGAGGGTTCAGGTAGAGTCACTTTTGTTCTCATCCACGTAGAAGTGCAGTTGGGCATAGGAGCTGTGAAAGGAGTGCGCAGGTCAAGTGAAAGCCTCATGGTTGTGAACCTGAGTGAAGTGTTTAGGAACTGTTGTTGTAGGTGTGCGCAGGGTCAAAAGAAATTTCAACACTTAGATGTGTTTGAAAGTTGCTGGAAGGAGTGCGTGCAGGGCTCTTCTGAAAGCTCAGGAAGGATAAGGTATTCGAAACTATTGGAGGATAGTGCAAGGAGGCTGTGACTAGAAGTGTGTAAGAAGCGTTGCAAGTTTTTGCACAGGTGGACGAGTTCCACGGAGGAACACTTGGTTTTATTTTGCGAAAATAGCCAAGGAGAAATGGACAATCGGTATTCTCAAAGGAGGATTCGCGACATCCCGTGAGCCATCCGATCTTACGGAGGAGCAAGGGAGATAAAACAAAGTATCCAACGAAGTTTTCAAAGCTCAGAAGGGGCAGGACCGTAGATCTGAGCCACTAGGGCTGTCAGATTTACTCGCAAATTCTCATATCGGGGTTTCATGGGTTGAAACTCTGTAACTTGGCAACGGGAATCGTGATATCATGATACGCAATATCTCGACGGCTAATAGAACAATGTGGGGCCACAAAAGTCGGTGATGTGGATAGGTGGCACACCATTTCAGGGCCTTGCAGTGAGAAGTCCAGAAACATTGACATCAGGATTCGCGACCCCGCGAAGTCCGAAATCCCAACAGAGGTGACGGGACATTGAATAGTCAACTCGCGCATGCATCAAAGTTTCGGCATATCAGGAGTCACAGTTTGGAAAACCAAGTTGATTAATAGTGTGAGTCACAAAATATCTATAGGGAAAGTTCCGAAAGGAAAGGGAAAAAGGTCAGTGTTGACTGTGTTGGGTCTCGGGGATTCAAGAGTCCAACGTCTGATCACTAACCTCGCGAAGTCGCGAAGTCGGATCTCCTGATTGTAAAGAGAAGATCCCATGGAGAGTTTGTTGTGGGTGTGGATTTCCTGATAGGGAAATAGAAGGATCGTTTAGTGTTCTTTGGGCCATAAGAAGGAAAAGATCCTGCGTCAATGTGGCCTTCTGACCTCTGGGTTGAGAGGTAGCAGGCGTTGGCATCAAGTTTGGTATCAGAGCCTGATTCTTGTCTGTATATTTCAAGCGAGGGAGGCATAAGAGATAAAGAGCACTCTGATACACTACACCAAGTTTTGTATCAGAGCACTAAAAGATTATTTGCTTTCTATATCAGAGAAGAGAATTCACCATGCCTCCAAGGAGAAGAGACATGCAAACACCCGATCCACCAGAGGATAGGAAAATAACAAGAAGAAGAGGTAGGCAGATGACAGATCCAGCTATGGAGAGAGAGATACGTGATCTATGACCTAGACTCAAAGACATGGAGACAAATCAAAGACGCACAGTTAGTGCTAGGGATCTTAGTGATTCTGAAAGAAAATTTGAGGCTAAACGTGAGGAGGAAGTTGCAGCTGAAGATGCATCAAACGAACATTTGATCAGAGCTATTGCCAGGATGGGTGCAAAATCCAAGATGGACATTCCAGTTTATGAGGGAAACTTGGATGCCGAGGAGCTTCTAGACTGGATTAGAGCTCTAGACACATACTTTGAATATGAAGATGTCGAGGAAGACAAGAAAGTCAAGCATGCTATCACAAGATTGAAAGGACATGCAACATTTTGGTGGGATGAACTACAAGCTGATAGACACTACAAGGGAAAGCAGAAAATCAAGAGCTAGGACAAAATGATCGTGAAGCTGAAGGCAAAATTCATGCCCAGAGATTATCAAATTACTCTGTTCAGGAGGATGTAGAACTTGAGACAAAAGTTGATGACAGTGAAAGAATACACTAAGGAATTCTATAAACTGAACATTAGGGCAGGTCATCGGGAAAGCAATAATGAAAAGGTTGCCAGATATATGAATGGCCTGAGATATGATATCCAGGATGAGATGAGCATGGTAACCATCCGAACGGTGGAAGATTCTTATCAGATGGTTCTGAAAACAGAAGAGAAGCTAAGCCGAAAATAGAGTCAAAGGGGCAGAGACAGAAGTCAGCCTAGAGGCAAGTCAGTTGCCCAGGATAAATATCAAAATCCCAAGGAAGACTAGAAGAAACCTCAGAATCGAGTCGAAGAGGGGAAACCTCATAGAGAGGGTCATATGTTGAACAGAGAGGAAAAAATACTGAGCAGAGAGGAGATTATGCTGATAACAACACTTTTCCTCATACTAGAGGTAGATGAAGAGGAAGAGGTGGAGTAATCACATGCTTCACATGTGGAAAGAATGGGCACAAGTCTTATGAGTGTCCAGATAAAAAGAATGAAATTAGAGAAGCTCACATCGCCGAAGCATAGAGGCGGGATGTTGAGGAAGAAGATGTTGAAGGCGGAAGATTGTTGATTATGCGAAAAGTCCTTTTGACACCATAGAAAGAGATGGACAATTCAGTCCAAAGGACCAGACTTTTCAGGACTGCTTGCAAGACCAAGGATAGGGTATGCAAGGTCATTGTAGATAGTGGTATCATGGATAATCTCATTTCTACAGAGGTGGTAGAGAAGCTGGAGCTGGAGAGGACTGATCATCCAAGCCCATACAGAGTTTCGTGGCTATAGAAGGGACACCAGGTAACTGTCACTAAACAATGTTTAGTTGAATTCAAGATAGGGGGATATAATGATAAGATCTTATGTGATGTCATTCCTATGGATGTTTTTCATCTATTGCTGGGTAGACCATGGCAATATGACTGGAATGTGATTCATGATGGAAGAATGAACACATACACCCTGGAGAAGAATGGGAGGACACACATGTTACTTCCAATCAAGGATAAGGAGGTGAAGCTGGAAGTAAGAAACACTGTACTTATCATGAGTGGGAAGGAACTTCTTAATGAGGTTAAGAAGAAGGAGGATCCATAGTTCATTGTGGTCAGAAAACCTAGAATTGTTTTGACTAGCACAAGGGTAGATGATNTATGACTGGAATGTGATTCATGATGGAAGAATGAACACATACACCCTGGAGAAGAATGGGAGGACACACATGTTACTTCCAATCAAGGATAAGGAGGTGAAGCTGGAAGTAAGAAACACTGTACTTATCATGAGTGGGAAGGAACTTCTTAATGAGGTTAAGAGGAAGGAGGATCCATAGTTCATTGTGGTCAGAAAACCTAGAATTGTTTTGACTAGCACAAGGGTAGATGATTTACCAGATGAAGTTCAGGAACTGTTGGAAGAATTCGCTGACATAATAGTGGACGAATTACCTCATTCGTTACCATCGATCAGAAATGTGAGCCATCATATTTATTTCATACCAGAACCCAGTTTTCCAAACAAAGCAGCGTACAAATTGATTCCGCAAGAGAATGAGGAGGTTAAAAGACAAGTCCAGGATTTATTGGACAAAGGTTTGGTCAGGAAAAGCTTGAGTCCATGTGTTGTTCCAACAGTACTTAGTCTGAAGAAAGACGGAGGTTGGAGGATGCGTACTGATTCAAGGGTGATCAATAAGATAACCATCAGGTATAGATTTTCATTGCCAATGATGGATGATCTGATGGATTGCTTGAGTGGAGCAACGTATTTTTCAAAGATTGATTTGAAAAGTGGTTATCACCAGATCCGCATGAGAGAGGGTGACGAATGGAAGATAGAATTCAAAACCAATGAAGGGTTGTATGAATGGCTTGTTATGCCATTTGGATTAACAAATTCACCAAGTAACTTCATGAGGTTGATGAACAAAGTCCTGAGGGAGTTCATCGGGAAATTTGTCATTGTGTATTTGGATGGCATACTGGTTTACAGTAAAACAGTGGTAGAGCATCTGAAGCATTTGGCTACAGTGATGCAGAAGTTACAACGGGAGAAGCTATTGATAAACATGAAGAAGTTCTCACTCATTAAGACAGAGCTCATTTACTTGGGGTTTGTTATTTCTACAAATGAGTTGAGGATGGATCCAGATAAGGTGGAGGTAATCAATAATTGGCCATCACCGAAGAACATCTTTGAGGTGAGAAGTTTTCATGGATTGGCTAGTTTCTACCGAAAGTTCATCAGGAATTTCAGTGGAATTAGCGCAGTGATGATGGATATAGTAAAGAAAAGACACAAGTATTTTCACTAGATGGCAGAGGCTGAAAAGAGTTTTAACCCGTTGAAGAGAAAGATTACGGAACGACCAGTTTTGGTGTTGCCAGATTTCCAGAAGAAATTTCAAGTGAAATGTGATGCAAGCAGATTTGCAATCGGGGCAGTCTTGAGTCAAGAAGATAGAACAATAGTATATTTCAGCGAGAAGCTGAATGAAGTGAAAATAGAGTACTCCACTTATGATAAGGATTTTTATGATATCATCCAGGCATTGGAGAAATGGAGACATTACTTGATCCCGAAGGAGTTTGTATTGTATAGTGACAATCATGCATTGTAGTTTGTGACTCAACATGAGAAGTTGAATCAGAAACATGTCAAATGGGTTGAGTATATGCATAATTTCATGTTTGTGATCAAACATATTTTGGGTACTGCTAACAAAGTGGTTGATGCCTTGAGAAGGAAGTGTTTGCTGTTGCAGTAGTTCTGAGTCAAAACCTTGGGTTTTGATGATGTCAAGGACATGTACGCTAATGATCAAGATTTTAAAGAGGCATATGAAGCAGCTGAGAATACAGTTCTCAGAGACAGAAGCCAATGGATAGAATACATGATCCAGGAAGGATTATTGTTCAGAGGTAACCAACTGTGTATTCTGAAATGCTCCATGAGGGAGAACTTACTGAAGGAGAAACACAGTGGAGGATTAGCAGGACACTTTCATCACGACAAGATGTTTGCAAAGTTGAACGAGTCATTTTTTGGCCAGAAATGTGAGCAGACATCAAGAGATTTGTGGATAGATGCATAATTTGCCATCATTCAAAAGGAAGGAAACAAAATACAGGATTTTATCAACCATTTCCCATACCAGAGAGGCCGTGGGATGCAATCAGCATGGATTTTGTATTGGGTTTTCCAAGAACACAAAGAGGTTGTGATTCAATATTTGTGGTGGTGGATAGATTTTCCAAGATGGCACACTTTATTCCATGTCAGAAAACCAGTGACGCAACTCACATTGCGAATCTGTTTTTCAAAGAGGTCATTCGACTTCATGGGTTGCCAAAGAGTATAGTTTCAGATCGAGACATGATATTCATAGGGAATTTTTGGAGGACCTTATGGAAGAAGATGGGAAATAAATTGGCATTTAGTTCAACTTATCATCCTCATATGGATGGGTAGATAGAAGTGGTAAACAAAAGTCTGGGAGACTTGTTGAGAAGCTTGGTAATAGAACACCATAGCCAGTGGGACAACATATTACCATAGGTAGAGTTTTCTTATAATGACTCAGTCAATAGAATCACAAGGCAGAGTCTATTTTAGGTTGTCTATGGCATGCAGATGAGAGGAATTTCTGAGCTAAGAGATTCAGAATAGACTGTGACTAGGAGCGCTAGTGCAGAAGATTTTGCAGAGGCGATGAAGGAACTTCACAGCCAGGTGAAGGAACGATTGCAGAATTCAAGTCAGGAGTATAAATGTAGGGCAGCTCAACACAAGAGACAACTTCAGCTTGATGTTGGTGACTTACTTCTGGCACATTTGAGAAAAGAAAGGTTCCCAAGAGGAACATATAATAATTTGAAGATGAATAAAATCGGGCTGTGTAGGGTCTTGAAGAAATTTGGGGAGAATGCTTATGAGATTGAATTACCCGATGGGATCGGAATTTCTTCGATATTCAATATCTCAGATTTGTACCCATATAGAGCTGAGGAAACAGAGACTGGAGATGAGTAGCCAGTGATCTAGTGGAAAAAG
>JASDQU010373192.1:33108-49238 GCA_032191745.1 Picea mariana
GATGAATAAAATCGGGCTGTGTAGGGTCTTGAAGAAATTTGGGGAGAATGCTTATGAGATTGAATTACCCGATGGGATCGGAATTTCTTCGATATTCAATATCTCAGATTTGTACCCATATAGAGCTGAGGAAACAGAGACTGGAGATGAGTAGCCAGTGATCTAGTGGAAAAAGCAGATGCCAGTTGCAGATACACCGCAAATGGAGTGCATCCTGGACAAGAGAGTAAGCAAAAAGACTAGGTAAAAAGAATATTTTGAGTATCTGGTCAAGTGGAAGAACCATCCAGTTGAAGATGCCAACTGGGAGAACGAAGTAGAGATTTAGAAGCATGGAAAAACTGTGTAGGAGATCATGGATAGGAGCCCATGAATATTTTCAAGCGAGGGAGTATGATGCAGGAGCATCACCAATATCAAGCGAGCCAACGCGAAAGCAATCAGACATTTGGACAAGCGCTAGCGAAAATTTTGAAATTACCTTGAAGTTGTTGTGCGATCTTAAATGAATTCATTAAGATGAAGCTCACTTGTATAATGTAAATGGACCTTGAGCGTTTTATCTCATCCTTATTAGGTATAAGGCATTTAAAGTAGTTAATGTAGGTATATAGAATTTAATTCTAGATTAGACAGTTTTAGAGCGCAAGAGGAAAACAATATATAGACACCCTCATTATGTATTGTAACATAATTGGAGATGAAGCATTGGAGTATAAGAGCATGCAGAGAGGACTGTGTAGAACAACCATGTACAGATATTTGGATTAATAGAAAGAGGTTGATTCAAATTCATGGTTTGTGTTGTTCCCTGTGTATTGATGCTGAATGATATGCTCATGAATGTTTGCTTATTGTTATACATTTTCTTTAATATGATGTGTATATGATTTCATGTCTGAGTTTGAAGTCTGAAAGGGATTAGGAATGAGTTTCAATTGTTTCTCAACCTGAGCAAGGATTCATGCAAGGAGTGCAGTCAAAATTGTCTGCAAGGAGTGCGTTGACAGAGGGTTCAGGTAGAGTCACTTTTTTTCTCATCCACACAGAAGTGAAGTTGGGCACAGGAGCCGTGCAAGGAGTGTGCAAGCCAAGTGAAAGCCTCAGGGTTGCRAACCTGAGTGAAGTGTTTAGGAAATGCTGCTACAGGTGTGCGCAGGGTCGAAAGAAATTTCAACACTTATATGTGTTTGAAAGTTGCCGCAAGGAGTGCGTGCAGGGCTCTTTTGAAACCTCAAGAAGGATAATGTCTTTGAAACTATTGGAGGACAGTGCAAGGAGGTTGTGAATGGAAGTGTGCAAGAAGCATTGCAAGTTTTCATGTAGGTGGACGAGTTTCGTAGAGGAACACTTGATTTCATTTTGCGAAAATAGCCAAGGAGAAAAGAACGGTCGGTATTCTCAAAGGAGGATTCATGACATCCCGTGAGCCATCCTCTCTTATGGAGGAGCAGGGGAGATACAATGGAGTATCCAACGAAGGGTTCAAATCTCAGGAGGAGAAGGACCATAGATCCGAGCCACTAGGACCATCAGATTTACTCGCAAATTCTCATATTGGGGTTTCGTGGGTTGAAACTTTGTAACTTGGCAACTGGAATCGTGATATCATGATACACGATATCCCGACGGCTAATAGAATATTGTGGGGCCATAGAATTCGGTGATGTGGAAAGGTGCCACACCATTTCAGGGCCTTGCAGTGAGAAGTCCAGAAACATTGACATCAGGATTTGCGATCCCGTGAAGTCTGAAATCCCGACAGAGGTGATGGGACGTTGAATAGTCAACTCACATGCGCATCGGAGTTTCGGCATATCGGGAGTCGAGGTTTGGAAAACCAAGTTTCTTAATAGTGCGAGTCACGAAATCACGATAGGGAAAGTTTCAAAAGAAAAGGGAAAAAGGTCAGCGTTGACTGTGTTGGGTCTTAGGGATTCGAGAGTCCAACGTCTGATCACTGACCTCGCGAAGTCGTGAAGTCCGATCTCCTGATTGTAAAGAGGAGATCCCGTGGAGAGTTTGTTGTGGGTGTAGATTTTCCGATAGGGAAATAGAAGGAATGTTTAGTGTTCTTCGAGCCATACGAAGGAAAAGATCCTGCATCAACATGGCCTTCCGACCTGCGGGTTGAAAGATAGCGTGCATTGGCATCACTCTGGTAGACTCATCCAAATTTATGGTCTACGAAACCAACCTTCCATTTTTCGTAGTATGGTCACCAATTTGTTGATATATTTTATTGTCAAGGGAAAATGAGCAACATCGAGAGAAAATCTTGTGGGGAGAAAGAAACACTCTCCTTATTTTTATAGAGGTGGTAATCCTCTTTCTTGATATATAAAATATTGTTCTTTTGGACTTAGATGCATGCAATTTAAAATCCCAACAAGTCTTCTAATGAAAACCCTTATACAAAGATACACAAAATTTATATACATATGTACAAATTCTTATATACATGTGTACTTATCAAGAACATCGTATATTTTAATATAAATAAATAACTATATCTATATTGCTTTGTATCCACAAAATCTAGAGTCTTCTTTCAACAAATATTTTTCCTCCCCTTTTAAAATAATCTGAACCTAGAATCAACTATGAATTTGCAATATGAAGTAAAAGTAAATTGTAAAATCCATCAAATAACTTTACATGATCATTTATTTGGATCTCAAAAAATATTTTGTTAGAAAATACATTTGAAATCACATGTTTTAGACTCAAAGTATGATAAATCACTAATGTAATGCCCCAAAATAGTTATCTGTGGGATATCCTTTTTACAAGAAGGGATTTTTCTCCTATAGACTTAGAACAACATGAAAAATGAATAGAAGAATTCAGAGAGAGAGATGTTCATGAGACCTAGATATTCATGTTTTCCAAACATACATGGAAGACTTGATGGAAAGAATCAAGAAGAAATAAATATGAGGAGGAAATTTAAGCAAGACAACTCACATAATCTTGGAAAGAAAAAAATTTATTCTAGAGAGCTCTTCAACATTGTAAAAAACTCTTGACTGCCAACAATAACTGTAAAAATCCTACACTTCTTTAAATGAATGTCACCCCTTTTATAATATTCTCTTCGTATTCTTGAAACTTATTTTTAGTTATGGTTTTATTTTACCTTTATATATCTATTCCATCAACTAGGACCCATTTTAGAAGCTCAAAATTTTCTTTTACTAACAATTTTCCAAAAATAATTAGCTACTAAGCTAGAAAATAGTCCTAACTATAATTTGATTTTTAGGGTGTGATAATCATGATTTCATCCATGGAAACCAATTACAAAGTATTATTATTGTCTCTATATTCCCAACGAGATCCCATCTTCTCAATTTGGACATCAATATCAAATGTTCTGGCCTCTAGAAGATAGAGACTCAACCATCATTCATTTACCCATGTGAAACCATCCCTATTAGTCTTTAATGATGAAGAAATGAAATATTGAAGTTAATTTAAAAAAAATTGGGTGTTCATGATCAATAGGTGAAAGGCATATTGTCACTTACAAAACCCCCCCCCAAAAAAAAGTGGTCTTCATTTAGAAAATATATAAGTTTAAAAATGCACCCCAATCACTTAGTTGATGAGTGATAAAAAAATGGATCAACACCTTTATATAATATTTAGACTCTATAGTATATCCTCCTAATATTTAATGATATTTTCATTATCAAACCTATATCTTAGCACTTCTCTTTTCAATATTCTCATAGTTATAGACTCATGCCTACCTCTTCTTCCATTAGAGTTTGTATCAACATTTCCCATGCTGACATGTAGACCTCTGACTTCCTCCTCATGGTTGTAATATCCTTGGGAATATTACATAAATCTAGGCCTCATATAAGAACCAAAATTATTTTCTTGTACCTTTAATTATTCAAGAAATGTGCATGCAATTATTATTGTTAGAACATGCATACTATAAAACATTTAATCAATTAGAATACAGGTTATTACTCATCTCAATTCATGAAAAAAAATGCACTAAGTCAAAGTATTATTCCTTAGACACATTCTGTAATATCCCCAAAGACGAGCCCTATTGTAATCATGTTTATAAATTGTAAATCATGTTTTATAGGCTGGTGAGACAAGTTAATATAAGTTGGTAAGGCTTATGAGTTTATTAGGTTGGAGAGCCTAAGTGTTAAGGCCAACAACCTGTTTTTGTATATGTAATTATGCAGAACATTAATAAAAATATAAACACCGCTGCGTGCAGACCAACCACAATGAATGAGTGATGGGGGACTAAGCTTCCATAGAGTGGGTAAGGGATTAGGGGGCTGGAAGGTTGGAAAGAGAGGGTAAGTGTTGAGCCTAGGGGATTAAGTCGCTGGGAATAATATTTTAATATTATTCCAAAAGCCATGTGAAATATATGGTTTTTTTCTAAGCTCTTGGAGAGGAACACATGCTGATGGAGTGCATGCAGCTTCATGGGTGACATGTGTCAACCTAGGCACATGAAGTTAAAAATTGCAGAAGTCAGTTGTGGAGGGGGTCGCTCCTCATTCCATCATCCTTTTCATCTAATTTCGGATACCCTCACGCAACTCTGAGAACCATAAAACCAAGAGATCTTCCTGAAGACCAAAACATCATCCGTCTGATTCCGTTATTGTTTTGTGTCTATCCTTGACATACCTATGCACCATTGAGAGAATTGGTCAGGAGGGGAAAGCCGACTTGTGAGTTCAAGAACCCAGTCTATCAATCATTGCAGAGCTGAATCCAACCCCAATCTATCTGTAGGTTGTTGTTTCCTATTTTCCGTAGTGTGGTTGTCTTGTGGTTATCCTCACCATTCAAAAATTGAGTCAGAAGGGGTTGATGAACCGGGTTGTAAGGCCCTTAGTTAAAGAGGAAATCTATCATACCTATGAGAAGCTATTTCTAGGTGAAAGAGTCTACTAGGAAGTGGTATTCTTCCAGAGAGAGTCCAACACCAACTATAGAGCTCTAAGACTTCCTGATCTAGCCTATTGCCGAGATCCAGAGAGGGAGGTGAAGTACTGATGGACTATGCTTGTGAAGGTGTATACTCCCAAGCAGAACAAGCATGTGGGGAATGATAGTCCATGAGTAGTGGGCATAAGAAGGCACCCTGGGAAGAACCCTTCCGATTATTCTATGTAGTTTTCCCTGTAACCTCATCCTAGACTATGATTCCTTACCTTGGGCAGAGCTTAGTCCTAGCTCAGTGGTGACCCACTGCTGAGCGTGATGAGTAGCATGGTCGAAGGCTAGGAGGTTCATGGAAATCCTGCACGTGGTTGATGGAATTACGCCACTAATAAAAGATAACTCTTAATTTTGTACTTAATTTATAAGTATATGCATGTATGTGATTCTTGTAATATTATCATGTATTCCGCTGTAATCATGAATTACTATTAATCCCATTAAACCTGCATGTTAGTCGTAATTATGTGATTACTCTATTTGGTTTAGTTAAATGTGTGTAATATGACTTAATTCATGTAATATATATAAGTATGAGAATGTTGTTTCCGCATAGTAGTGTTTTCCCGATCGTGGGGTTGACGGTCGAGGATGTTACAGTATGGTATTAGAGCATGGTTTACAACACTGAACCTAAATGGGTTGGATAAGTGGTCATTGGACCCAAAGTTTGGGTGGGAATCATGTTTGAAAGAACCGATTTTTGGACCTTTGAATGTTCCTAAGTGCCAAGGAGTCACTTGGTTCTGTTACAAAGCTCAAGAGGTGTAGTGGTATTATAGAACCCGCAGTCAGTGTGGTATATGGCCATAGGGAGAGAGATAGCTCAACGCATGAAGTGTTGGAGCTATTGGATCTGATCGGGAGGAAAGGATATCCCTTATGACCATTAGATATAGAGAAGGTGCTGGAAAGATACTCAAGAAGCCTTTCGGTAGTTCGGCTGTTGGGAAAAAGAAGGGAGTGCTAAGATACAAAAACCTAAAAATCTGAGAAGATCTACGTCGTAGATTTGGGAGGAGGGCTCGACCATTAGATCTTGTGGAGTCACGCTCAAGTTAGTTGCAAGAAACTTTCTGATTTTGCAAAGTTGGGAGATGGGAAGTGAGGAGAGGTGAACACCTCCGAAACCCAAAACCCTGAAATCCTAAAACAATCTACACCATAGATTGTAAAAGAGGATCTTGATCATTGAAGCAAGTAGATGAATAGACCATAATTTCATAATTTTGGCAAACGAAAGTTTGAAATGTGTTGATGCATGAACTCTTGATGCCCAAAACTATGAAACGAAAAGTGAAAGTGGTGGGACCCTATGACGTCGCCGAAAGTGATGTGGACCTTCTTAATAACACCAGGTGACATTACCTTTATTGGCAACATCTATGTTGTGGTCTCAGGGGGAGAGAGGTCAGAATTTCAGTAGTTGGGAGTTGGAGAGGGAAGCGAGTGAGAGAATCTCTAGGACCAAAACCTTGAAACCCGAAACTCCGAAGTCCCGAAATCCTGAAACCCAAAGTTTCATTTGGAGAGCCTTGTAGCACCTAGCAGTTTAGAATTTGATCGTGGCCCATGGATGCATGAGTTGGGGTCTAAGAAAATGGGAGCTATCACCCAGAAATTATAGAGCCAAATAGAGCTCAGAAAATTCATGGAATCAAAACGTTTTCTTATTCGCATTGGTTTTATGAAGTTTGACTGCACGTTGTGTGTGCAGAGTTCAATGAGTGTCAGGACAGCCACAAATCGACGTCGAGTATAGAAATGAAAGAGGTGTGGATTGCCTCCAATTCATAGAATGAAAGAGAAGAAAGGGATGTTAACTTGGGATTCAAAGGATCGAACTCCAATGGGAACATAAGAGAATTGGATAAGGAAGGGCATATGATGAAAATCATTGAAATATTGCAAAAACATGCCCAGGCTCGGTGAGCCTATAGCAAAAATCTCATGAGGGTCAGGGATCAACAGGGTGAATTCAACTTAAAGATGTTGAAGAGCCTGGAAAGAATAGAAAGGAAATTGGCAAAGGAGAGTGACACAAGCAAAACAGGGAGTCACAGGACCCCTGAGAGAAAAAGAACATTGAGGAGTGGTAGCAGACATCATCGTCGCTCCCTAAAGAATTTTGGTAAGGAAGTAGATAGTAGTTCAAGCCCATCCCCTACCAGAAAACAATGAAGATCTAGAGTGGATGAATTGAAAGGGGAGATGAACAAGATTAATCGTCCTACGTTTGATGGAGAACATAAGAAGGAGGAAGATGCTGAAACATGGTTTCTTGGCATGAGGAAAAATTTCCAACTRCAGAATTATTCCTCTCATGTAGAAGGAAGAATTGTGATGTATCAACTAAAAGGAAAAGCATCCATGTGGTGGGATAAGATTGTGCAGGTGCAACACATTAGAGAGAAAGATATCACTTGGAAGGAATTCAAGACGTATTTTGAGAGGAAATACTTGACTAAAAGTTACTATGAYAGAAATATGAAGGAGTTCTTTGAACTCAAGCTGGACAGCATGACCATTGATGAATAYGAACAAAKCTTTTTGGAATTACTGAAGTATGTTCCATTCATTAAAGATGAGGTTGTCAAGATTCAGAGGTATYTGAGTGGACTGCCACCTCCCATTGGTGACAAGATTCAGTATCATGATCCTAAGACTATTGAAGAAACAATAAGAAGAGAGAAATGCTGATATGAACAACAAAGAGAAAATACTACCTTTCGGAAGGCTTGGGATGACCAGAAGAAGTTTAAGAAAGAACAGAGGCCAAAGGAAAACAAACCTCCCTTTCTCATAAATAGTCCTCAAGGACAACCATCGTTTAGAGAGCTAAGGATGGATGAAGTGAGGGAACAAAGGCTGAGACATACACCCATTTAGTGTTGGGGTTATAAAGAGAACCACAAGTAYAGAGATTGTCCCCATAAAAATGGCAAAGCAAGAGTTTTTCATAATGTTCAACAAGATGAAACAGTGGAGTAAATGGGTAGTACAATGCCAAGGATCTATGCGGCCCCATACAACAAGCAAGCTAAATTTCAGTCGCACATGATTGAAGTGGAATGTATGATTAACAACCAACCATTTACTATTTTAATTGATTCAGGGACTAGCCATAGTTATGTAGATCCTATGGTGGTGGAAAGTTTGCATTTATCAAGAATCAAACATAAAAATTCTTGGTTACTGCAGTTGGCTACAAGAACCAAGAGGAAAGTCACTGAGTTGGTTAAGTCCTGTCCTGTGGAGATAAAGGGATTGAGCACCAAGGCTGAATTGAATATTCTTCCTTTAGGCTCTTATGATTGTTTAATTGAAACGGACTAGTTGGACCAGCACCATGCCCTCCTCGACTGTTGTAACAAGGAATTTACTTGCTTGGATGAGGAGGGGAATCATAAAATAGTCCAAGGAATTCCCAAAGCTGTGGTTGTTAGAGAAATCTCAGCAATGCAGCTGAAAAAGTGTTACATGAAAGGTTGTCAATTATTTGCAGCCCATGTGGAGGAAGCATCTAGAAATGATGTCTCAAATATTGGAGACCATGTAGTACTAAAAGATTTTAAAGACTTATTTTAGGAGGTACCTAGACTACCTATGAAGAGAGATATCAATATCTCTATAAATTTGATGCCTGGGGCAGCTCCAATGTCGAAAGCTCTTTATAGAATGAGCACACCAGAGCTGAAAGAATTGCAATTGTAGCTTGAAGAGCTTCTAAATAATGGTTACATTCACCCAATCATGTCACCTTGGGGTGATCTGGTTCTATTTGTGAAGAAGAAGGATGGGACGTTGAGGTTGCGCATTGATTTGAGACAGTTGAACAAAGTAACTATTAAGAACAAGTATCCTCTACTGAGGATCGACAATCTTTTCGATCAGTTGAAAGGTGGGAAATTTTTTTCGAAGATAGATCTTATATCAAGATATCACCAAGTAAGAATAAAGGATGAAGACGTTATAAAGACTACCATTAGAACAAGGTATGGTCATTACAAGTTCACAGTGGTACTGTTTGGGCTGTCAAATGCACATGTTGTTTTTATGTGCTTGATGAATGGTGTATTCAGGGACTATCTAGACAAGTTTGTCATAGTATTCCTCGATGATATTCTGGTTTATTCCAACTCAGAGGAAGAGCATGAACAAGACCTTAGGATGGTGCTGCAAGTGTTGAGAAAACACCAACTATATGCCAAGTTGAGAAAATGCTCGTTTTATCAAAGGCAGATCCATTACTTGGGGCACATTATTTTAGAAGAAGGGATCACCATGGATCCTAAGAAGGTTTGAGGCCATCATAGAATGGTCAATGCCAAGGAATGTGGCCGAAGTTAGATCCTTTATGGGTATAGCAGGCTATTACATAAGGTTTATCACAAGGTTCTCAAACATAGCTCACCCTATCACTTCCTTGCAAAGGAAGGATAAAAAGTTTCAGTGGACTGAAGAGTGTGAGAAAAGTTTCCAGTGATTGAAGGAACTGTTAACCAACACACCAATCTTGACGATTTTAGATCTAAATGTAGATTTCATGGTGTGCATAGATGAGTGTAAAGAAGGTTTGGGAGGATTTCTCAATAAGAATGGTTTCGTAATCTTTTATGAGTCTAGGAAGCTGAAAGAGCACGAAAAGAATTATGCCACTCACAATTTGGAGTTGGCAGCAATCGTTCACGCTCTAAGGAAATGGAGACATTACCTCATGGGAAGGAGATTTGAATTGAGAACAAACCACAATGGTTTGAAATACTTGTTTGACCAACCTACCTTAAATTCCAGGCAGAGTAGGTGGCTGGAGTTTTTGTGTGAATATGAATTTGATATCAAGCATATCAAAGGGAAGGAAAACAAGGTGGTCGATGCACTCAACAGAAAGGTGCACAAATTACATGCTTAAGCCATTAGCATGTACAGGAATGATATTAAGGATAGAATTTTGGAAGCTGCAAATGCAGATTTGCAGTACAGAGACTTGGTAGCAAAGCTACAATAGAGTGAGAGACCACAGAAAGAGGAAAATTACACCTTGGAAGCTGATGGAATACTTCTGTACAAAAACAGGGTGTATATACCCAATGTCTAGGGTTTGAAACTTTTGATTCTAAGAGAAATGCATAACATGACTTATGTTGGGCACCCTAGATATCATAAGAATGTGGCAGTAGTCAGGAGCCATTACTTTTGGCCAGGTATGAAGAAAGATATCGTTGAATATATCGCCAGATGTATGGAATGCCAGAAGGTTAAAGCTGAGCATAAGCACCCAGCAGGGTTGCTACAACCGTTTCCCATTCCTGAATGGAAGTGGGAAGTGGTGACAATGGATTTTATTATAGGATTTCCTAGAAAAGGCAAGCTGCATGATTCGATCATGGTAGTGGTGGAAAATATTACAAAAGATGCCCATTTCATTCCACTGAAAACTACTCACAAGGTAGTATATGTTGCTGATATTTTCATGAAGGAAGTGGCACGATTGCACGAAATTCCTAAACCAATTGTGTCCGACAGAGACCCGAAATTCACCTCAAATTTCTAGAAAGGATTGTTCAAAGGATTCAGAACAAATCTAAACTTTAGTACATCTTATCATCCTAAGTCTGATGGATAGACAGAGAGGGTGAACATAGTGATAGAAGACATACTGAGAATGTATGTGATGGACAAACCATCAAAATGGGAACACTACCTACACTTGGTAGAATTCACTTACAACAATGGGTATCAAGCATCATTGAAGATGATCCCATTTGAAGCACATTATGGCATAAAGTCAAATACTCCAGTAAGTTGGAATAATCCAACTGACAGGGCAGTAATTGGGCCAGTGTTGCTCAAGGAAATGGAAGAGCAAATGCTTAAAATTAAGCAGAATTTAAAAGTTGCCCAAGATAGGTAGGAAATTTATGCTAACAAAAATAGAACCCACAGAGAATTCAAAGTGGGTGATCATGTTTTCCTGAAAGTAAAAGGTAATAGAAGTTCCCCGAAGTTGGGAAACTGTGCCAAGTTGGCAGCCACATTTTGTGGGCCATTTGAAATCTTAGAAAGGATTGGGCCAGTTGCATATATGCTTGCATTACCTACACCCATGACTGTACATAATATGTTTCATGTTTCATTGCTTAAGAAATATATACCTGATGCTAATCATGTTATCGATTGGAATTTCATTCAAGTGGAGCAAGAAGGTATCTTGTAAGTGCATCATGTGTGCATATTGGACAAGAAAAGAAAACAGCTCTGGAATTGAGCTATAGGGCTTGTAAGGGTCTAGTGGACCTAGTACAGTCCTAGGGATGCGACATGGGAGCATGAGAATGCTATTTAGGAAGAATACCCACATCTTTTTGAAGATTTTGGAAATCTTGTTGATGTTGTGTGGTGAGGGGCTAGCCATAGTTATGTAGATCCTAGGGTGGTGGAAAGTTTGCATTTATCAAGAAGAAAACATGAAAAGTCTTGTTTAGTGCAGCTGGCTATAGGAACCAAGAGGAAAGTCACTGAGTTGGTTAAGTCTTGTCCTATGGAGATAAAGGGATTGAGCACGAAGGATGAATTGAATATTCTTCCTTTAGGTTCTTATGATTGTTTAATTGTGATGGACTGGTTGGACCAGCACCATGCCCTCCTAGACTGTTGTAACAAGGAATTTACTTGCCTGGATGAGGAGGGGAATCAGAAAATAGTCGAAGGAATTCCCAGAGTTTTGGTTGTTAGAGAAATCTCAGCAAGGCAGCTGAAAAAGTGTTACATGAAAGGTTGTCAATTATTTGTAGCCCATGTGGAGGAAGCATCCAGAAATGATGTCTAAAATATTGGAGACCATGCAGTACTAAAAGAGTTTGAAGACTTATTTTAGGAGGTACCTAGACTACCTCTGAAGAGAGATATCAATATCTCTATAAATTTGATGCCTGGAGGAACTCCAGTGTCGAAATATCCTTATAGAATGAGCACGCCAGAGCTAAAAGAGTTGCAATTGCAGCTTGAAGAGATTCTAAAGAATGGTTACATTCACCCAATCATGTCACCTTGGGGTGATTCGGTCCTGTTTGTGAAGAAGAAGGATGGGACATTGAGGTTGTGCATTGATTTGAGACAGTTGAACAAAGTAACTGTTAAGAACAAGTATCCTCTGTTGAGGATCGATAATCTTTTCGATCAGTTGAAAGGTGCGAAAATGTTTTCAAAGATAGATCTCAGATCGAGATATCACTAGTTAAGAATAAAGGATGAAGACATCAACAAGACTACCTTTAGAACAAGGTATGGTCATTACAAGTTCACAGTGGTACCGTTTGGGCTATCGAGTGCACATGTTGTTTTTATGTGCTTGATGAATGGTGTATTCAGGGACTATCTAGACAAGTTTTTCATAGTATTCCTGGATGACATTCTGGTTTATTCCAACTCAGAGGAAGAGCATGAACAACACCTTAGGATGGTGCTGCAAGTGTTGAGAAAACACCAGCTATATGCAAAATTGAGAAAATGCTCGTTTTATCAAAGGGAGATCCATTACTTGGGGCACATTATTTTAGAAGAAGGGATCGCCATGGATCCTAAGAAGGTTAAGGCCATCAGAGAATGTTCAGCGCCAAGGAATGTGGTTGAAGTTAGATCCTTTATGGGTATAGCGGGCTATTACAGAAGGTTTATCATAGGGTTCTCAAAGATAGCTCACCCTATCACTTCCTTGCAAAGGAAGGAGAAAATGTTTCAGTGGACTGAAGAGTGTGAGAAAAGTTTCCAGTGATTGAAGAAATTGTTAAACAACACTCCAATCTTGATGATTGCAGATATAAATGTAGATTTCATGGTGTGCACAGATGTGTGTAAAGAAGGGTTGGGAGGAGTTCTCAGTTAGAATGGTTTCGTAATCTTTTATGAGTCCAGGAAGCTGAAAGAGCACAAAAAGAATTATGCCACTCACAATTTGGAGTTGGCAGTAATATTTCACGCTCTACCGCATGGGAAGGAGATTTGAATTGAGAACAGACCACAATGGTTTGAAATACTTGTTTGACCTACCTACCTTAAATTCCAGGTAGAGTAGGTGGCTAGAGTTTTTTTGTGAATATGACTTTGATATCAAGCATATGAAAGGGAAAGAAAACAAGGTGGTCGATGCACTCAACAAAAAGGTGCAAAACTTACATGCTTAAGCCATTAGCATGTATAGGATTGATATTAAGGATAGAATTTTGGAAGCTGCAAATGTAGATTTGCAGTACATAGACTTGGTAGCAAAGCTACAATAGAGTGAGAGACCACAGAAAGAGGAAAATTACACCTTGGAAGCTGATGGAATACTTCTGTACAAAAACAGAGTGTATATACCCAATGTCCAAGGTTTGAAACTTTCGATTCTAAGAGAAATGCATAACATGACTTATGTTGGGCACCCTAGATATCATAAGATTGTGGCAGTAGTCAGGAGCCATTACTTTTGGCCAGGTATGCAGAAAGAGATCACTAAATATATCGCTAGATGTATGGAATGCCAGAAGGTTAAAGCTGAGCATAAGCACCCAGCAGGGTTGCTACAACCTTTGCCCATTCCTGAATGGAAGTGGGAAGTGGTGACAATGGATTTTATTACAGGATTTCCTAGAAAAGGCAAGCTGCATGATTCGATCATGGTAGTGGTGGAAAATATTGCAAAAGATGCCCATTTCATTCCACTGAAAACTACTCACAAGGCAATATATGTTGTTGATATTTTCATGAAGGAAGTGGCACGATTGCACGAAATTCCTAAACCAATTCTGTCTGACAGAGACCCAAAATTTATCTCAAATTTCTGGAAAGGATTGTTCAAAGGATTCAGAACAAATCTAAACTTTAGAACATCTTATCATCCTGAGTCTGATGGACAGATAGAGAGGGTGAACATAGTGATAGAATACATACTAAGAATGCATGTGATGGACAAGCCATCAAAATGGGAAGACTGCCTACACTTGGTAGAATTCACTTACAACAATGGGTATCAAGCATCATTGAAGATGAGCCCATTTGAAGCACATTATGGTAGAAAGTGAAATACTCCAGTAAGTTGGAATAATCCAGCTGACAAGGCAGTAATTGGGCTAGAGTTGCTCAAGGAAATGGAAGAGAAAATGCTTAAAATTAAGCAGAATTTAAAAGCTGCCCGAGATAGGTAGGAAAGTTATGCCGACAAAAACAGAACCCACAGAGAATTCAAAGGGGGCGATCATGTTTTCCTGAAAGTAAAAGGTAATAGAAGTTCCCCGAAGTTGGGAAACTGTGACAAGTTGGCAACCAGATTTTGTGGGCCATTTGAAATCTTAGAAAGGTTTGGGCCAGTTGCATATATGCTTGCATTACCTACACCCATGAATTTACATAATGTGTTTCATGTTTCATTGCTTAAGAAATATATACCTGATGCTAATCATGTTATCGATTGGAATTTGATTTAGGTGGAGCAATAAGGTATCCTGCAAGTGCATCTTATGCGCATATTGGACAAGAAAAGCAAACAGCTCCGAAATCGAGCTATAGCGATTGTAAAGGTCCAGTGGACCTAGTACAGTCCTGGGGACATGACATGGGAGCATGAGGATGCTATGTAGGAAGAATACCCACATCTTTTTGAATAGTTTGGAAATATTGTTGATGTTGTGTGAAAGTTGCACTGAGGACAGTGAAAAAATATGGGGAGGGGATTGTAATATCCCTAAGGAAGAGCCTTGTTTTAATCATGTTTATGAATTGTAAATCATGTTTTATAGGTTGGTGAGCCAAGTTAATATAAGATGGTAAGGCTTATGAGTTTATTAGGCCGAAGAGCCTAATTGTTAAGGACGAGAGCCTATTTTTGTATATGTAATTATGCAGAACATTAATAAAAATATAAACACCGTTGCGTGCAGATCGACCACAATGAATGAGTGATGGGGGACTAAGATTCCACAGAGTGGGTAAGGGATTGGGGGATGGAAGGTTGGAAAGACAGGCTAAGTGTTGAGCCTAGGGGCTTAAGTACTTGGGAATAATATTTTAATATTATTCAAAAATCCATGTGAAATATATGGTTTGTCCTAAGTTCCTGGAGAGGAACACATGATGATGGAGKGCATGCATCTTCATGGGTGACATGTGTCGACCCAKGCACATGCAGTTAAAAACTGTAGAATTCAGCTGTGGAGGGGGTCGCTCCTCATTCCATCATCCTTTGTGTCTRGTTTTGAATACCCTCATGCAGCTCTGTGAACTAGAAAACTGAGATGTCTTCCTGAAGACCAAAACATCATTTGTTTGCTTCTGTTTTTGGTATGTGTCTATCCTTGACATACCCATGCACCGTTGAGAGAACTGGTCAGGAGGGGAAAGTCAACTTGTGATTTCAAGAACCTAGTCTATCTACCATTGTAGAGCTTAATCCATACTCGATCTGTCTATAGGTTGTTGTTTTCTATTTTTCTGAGTGAGGTTGTGTTGTGGTTACACTCACCATGCCAGAATTGAGTCGGAAGGGGCTGAAGAACTGGGTTGTAAGGTCCTTAGTAGAAGAGGTAGTCTGTGAGGCTTGTGAGAAGCTATTTCTAGGTGAAGGAGTCTATTGGGAAGTGGTATTATTCTAGAGAGATTCCAACACCAGCTAACAGAGCTCTAAGACTTCCTGATCTGGCCTATTTCAGAGACCCAGAGAGGGAGGTGAAGCACTGATGGATTGTTCTTATGAAGGTGTATACCCCGGGGCGGAACAGGAATGTGTGGAATGAGAGTCCATGAGTAGTGGGCGTAAGAAGGCATCCTAGGAAGAACCCTTTTAGTTATTCTGTGCATTTTTCCCTGTAGCCTTAGTGTAATTTTTAAACCTGTGAAGTTAGGCAATGCATATAGATTCTTAAGCAATACATAAATTAATCAATGGCTCATACACATAATACACAGAGATTTTATACCGGAAACCCTCAACCGGAAAAACCTTTCTTATTTTCATTATATCAAATTTCACCATTCGCCATACAATATATAATTTTTTTTTAGGTATTATGTAGATACCAAAAACCTAATCCCTTAATCCAAGATTAATTTACAAATCCACTAAAAATAGAAAAATCTGCTAAAAATAGAAAAAAATAGCCCCA
>JASDQU010373192.1:49430-59980 GCA_032191745.1 Picea mariana
GCACCCACACACACACACATGCAAATAATATAACACATACCCAACACTCAGCCTAGACTAGGATTCCTTGCCTTGGGTGGAGCTTAGTCCTAGCTCGAGGGTGACCCACTGTTGAGCGTGATGAGCAGCTTGGTCTAAGGCTGGGAGGTTCAGGGAAGGCCTACACATGGTTGGTGGAATTACCCCAGTAATAAAAGATAAGTGTTAATTTTGTACTTAATTTATAAGTATATGCATGTCTATGATTCTTGCAATATTATCATGTATTGCACTGTAATCATGAATTACTGTTAATGCAATTAAACCTGCATGTTAGTCATAATTTTGTGATTAATCTGTTTGGTTTAGTTAAATGTGTGTAATATGAATTAATTCATGTTATATATAAAAGTATGAGAATGTTGTTTCCGCACAGTAGTGTTTGCCCAGTCGTGGAGTTGACAGCTGGGGACGTTATACATTCCTCTCTAAAATATCTCTCCAAATACTATACTCATTCCTCATTTGGAGTAGTGATTGAAAATTTAAAATATTCATGAGTTCCTATTTCCAATCATTCCTCTATTTGTACTATTGCATAAATKAATTTATTAATTTATGAGAAATTTTAGTACCTAAGTCAAAATTCTAGATTGATAGATGGTTTCTCMTGGTCAATAACTTTCTAATGACTATTCAATTTTCCAAATCACAGCAACGAACAAAAATTTTTGGTCTGAGGAAGTTTAAATTGTTTCTGAATTTTACCCCTATAATGTCTCCATTATCTCTTACTGCACATTTTTTACATACTCAGATTCCAAATTTGACTCCATGGTTGTAATTTTTGGTTCATGAGCTTTCCATATACTATTCATGTGCCCCAAACTAACTTTGACGTGATGAGTTATTCCTTCTAAAATAAAAATGGTTTCAAAAATATGCATTTTAGTATTTCAATTGTAAGTTTATCATACGATCTATGTTCTCCACTCGGAATAGCTTGCTAGAAATATCTCACTAAGGTATACCATTTTAGAATGTGGAAACTATGTGTACCTGATCCAGATTATTTTCAGCACGAAATGAGAGCGGAGATATAATAAAGAAATGCACAAAGATATTGAATATATACAGTAATATAACAGAAATATATCAGAGATGCAACCATAAACATAGATATACAGTAATACACGATTTGTATTAATCAGAGAAATGTACAGAGACTATAAAAATACAGAGTGAAAGACTTGCTAGAATGGTGGCGGCTTATCTCTGAGAAGAGATGTGACAGCTACTCACATTTGCAAGAAGATGATTACAATGAGGCTGTGAAGGCCTTTTTACAATAAACAGGAATGCCAAAATTCCTAGACATCCAAAAACCTAACCCTAGGAGATGAAGCACCTAAAGTCATGTGGGCCCCGTTTGGGTAAGTGAGTACATCAACTTCCTGGGGTCGTAACTTTTGCATACGATCTCCGTTTTAGGCGTGTGATAGCTTATTGGAAATGTATCATCGAGGAGATTCATTTTGGGGGCTCAATAATACCTTTGGCTGTCATTGAGAACCTCAATCTAGAAAAACCTTCATTTGGACCCTCAAAATGGCCCTAGAAGTTAAAACCTACTAAAAATAGTAAATTGCCAAAATTGCCATAAAGTTGTTTTGAGCCAATTGGAAAAGGTGGGTGGCCACCAATATCCACCTGGATCAATCCTCCCTCCTTAGGAAGTAATGATCTCCATTGTGTTGAGTTCCTGAGGGAGAAGGAAAAGCGTTTGTTGAATCTGAATCTTGGTGAGTTGCTTGTCTTGTTGGAGACATCGCGTTACTTGGTTTGTTGAAGGTCGTCACGAACCTGTGGCTGGAAGGGTTGGAACTTTTTAACTAGTTTGGATACATGAGATGCCTGTGTGTAGAAGGAATATTTGTGCTTTGTTTCAACCTTATCGACCTTCTTCTGTTGGATAGAAGGTGCTTGGGCCGAAGCTGTGGTGGTTGCAGTATCCTTTTGTTCCCCTTTCGAACAGATTGTGGAGAAGATGAATTTTGTAGTATGATATACTACCTTGCGGCACTGTTTAGGTGGAGCAGTAGCTAGAACTACCTATGGTATCCTGTAGATATGACCCCCCAGAGTAATAATGACACTACGAGGTTGAGACTCATAGAGAGCATGGCGTTTCAACATATATGGTTGACCCAAGAGAACATCACAGACATACAATGGGGAAACATCACATAATACCTCATCCTTGAAGGGTTGGATGTCGTATGATAATCGACACTACTGGTTGACACGAAGATCTCGTCCTTGGTGAAGCCACCCAATGATGTATGGTTGCGGGTGTGGTGTTGTCGACAATCCCAACTGTTTGACGACCTCTACTGAGATGAGGTTCTGCTGGCTTCCGCTATCAACAATAAAATGTAGCGAGGTCCCCTTCACCCACATCTGTGAATGAAAAAGGAGCTCCCCCTCTTCTGGATCTATTGGTTCCTCTGGTTGAATTGTTGCGGTCGCGACAATAGCAGTGGGGTCTGCGTCGATGATCTGTCTTTTACCAATATTTTCAGAATCAGATTCTAAATCAGGGTTCAACTCCTTGTCTTTGATCTCGGCCACCAATGACTGTTTTGAGCGACATTCATTCATGTTGTTCCATAGGATTTTGTGGAAATTGCACCATTTTCGGGTGTCCTTCTTTGTCTTCCCATGACCCTTCTTTTCCTATGGCTTGGACTAGTTTTTGGGATTTTAGGGTTGTCTTTGTCATACTTTGGTTGTTATGGATTTGTAGACCTGAACTCCCATTCGTTCTGGTGCTTAAATTTCTGCTTGATTTTAACAACATATCAATAGGCAGCACCGAGTGATGAGATGTCCAAAAAATCCATTTCAGTTTGGATGTATCTGTGTAGGGCCCCACGGTATTTTAGAACCAAATGTCGTTCAGAGTCTTTGATACCTAGCTTGGTGCGCAAGGTATGGAAGGTATTGGTGAACTCTAAAACTTCTTGGCCCCTCTCTTGCTACAATGTGGTCCATCTCATGTATTGTTCCTCATAGTTGCCAACAGGTTAGTATTGTTCCTTTACCACATCCACAAAAAAATCCCAAGTGGGCTCGACCCCATATATTCCAGACTCTTCTGTGGAACTCTGCTCACAGTAAGTTTCCCACCAATGTTTGACATGGGGGAGAGCCTTAAGGACTACGAAGGTGATATTTTCCTTGTCCGAAAAATTATGAACAGAGAAATAACCTTCTAGCAGATTTAACCATTTATCTAGGGCATCTGCATCTATTTGACCTTCAAATACGGGAATATAAAAATTAACCTGTACCTTGAAAGGCGAGGTGCCTCCAAAGTGGTCACTTGATGAAGATGCGCCTGATGCTATTGGTAGGCATTGAAGGATGTGGGAAAAATTCTCCATCATTTCGTCCCTCTGTCGCGTGAGAGCTTGCTCAAGCAACAGACTTATAGGATCATCTACTCCATTGTTTTTCTTTTCTTCCGCCATTGAGGGTTTCTTGGGTGCACGAGAGTGATTGTGCTCAATAGAGACAATCTCGAGACCCAACTTTCTATACTTGGACCTCGTTGGGGACATGCACTGAAAAACGATCAAGAGCAGCCTGCTCTTATACCACTGATCCAGATTATTTTCGGCACGAAATGAGAGCGGAGATATAATAAAGAAATGCACAGAGATATTGTGTATATCTAGTAATATAACAGAAATATATCAGAGATGCAACCATANGTGAGAGCTTGCTCAAGCAACAGACTTATAGGATCATCTACTCCATTGTTTTTCTTTTCTTCCGCCATTGAGGGTTTCTTGGGTGCACGAGAGTGATTGTGCTCAAGAGAGACAATCTCGAGACCCAACTTTCTATACTCGGACCTCGTTGGGGACATGCACTGAAAAACGATCAAGAGCAGCCTGCTCTTATACCACTGATCCAGATTATTTTCGGCACGAAATGAGAGCGGAGATATAATAAAGAAATGCACAGAGATATTGTGTATATCTAGTAATATAACAGAAATATATCAGAGATGCAACCATAAACATAGATATATAGTAATACACGATTTCTATTAATCATAGAAATGTACAGAGACTATAAAAATATAGAGTGAAAGACTCGCTAGAATGGTGGCAACTTATCTCTGAGAAGAGATGTGACGGCTACTCGCATTCGCAAGAAGATGATTACAATGAGGCTCTGAAGGCATATTTACAATAAATAGGAATGCCAAAAGTTCTAGACATCCAAAAACCTAACCCTAGGAGATGAAGCGCCAAAAGTCATGTGGGCCTCGTTTGGGTAAGTGAGTACATCAACTTCCTGGGGTCGTAACTTTTGCATACGATCTCCGTTTTAGGCGTGTGATAGCACGTTGGAAAGGTATCATCGAGGAGATTCATTTTGGGGGCTCAATCATGCCTTCAGCTATCATTGAGAACCTCAATCTCGAAAAACCTTCATTTGGACCCTTAAAATGGCCCCAGAAGTTAAAACCTGCTAAAAATAGTAAATTGCCAAAATTGCCATAAAGTTGTTTTGAGGCAGTTGGAAAAGGTGGGTGGCCACCAATATCCACCTGGATCAGTACCAAATATACTATGAGTTCTCTTGGTGTCCACTACCTAAAAATGTCATTTAGGGCCTCAAAATGCCCTTGCAAGTTGATGAGCTTTAAAAATCTTAAAATTTCATAGAAAATTGATTGTTTTACTATTATAACCTTCTAATTGGAGCTATCGATTTGGAAATCAGGAGTAATCTCATCAATTGATCCGTTGAAAATTGTCTAGGATTTTAGATGAATCTCCATCACTGATAACCACTCAAAATCAGTCTACATGGTTGATATTCCAACATCCAAAACCTCATCGATGATCAAAATTTGACTATTTTCCCTCGAAAACAAAAACAATTCACTAATTTTTCTAACCTCACCATCAAAGATTGGTGATTTTCGTTGGAAAACAAAAAAAAATGACCATAAATTTTTTCAAACCGCAATTGCTTCATTGGTGATCAATGATTGAATATTTCCTTTGTGAACTAACTTATTCACATATTTCCCCAAACCTTGATCATAAACGATTAGTCATTTCTTGGATGATATGGAAACTATGCTAATGTGGCATGACACATGGATGTTGATGTGGAAATATGGATGATGTGGCATGACACCTAGATAATAACATGGAATAATGTGTGGATGTTGACATGGAAAGACACAACATACACCTATTTCCTTTTCATCAACGATTGAAAAATTATCTTGTATGAACCAAACATATCCCTAATTTCATCATCTTGACCATCATTAATTGACGATTTCCTTTGGTTGAACCAAAAAAATTTCCAATCTTATTGATATGACCATTGACCATTGTTGATTTCTCTTGGGAAACCAACTTTTCCCATGAATTTCATTAAATTCTGATACTTCAATTTTTTTTTACTAAGATCAGGATGAATCTGGGTCATTGATCTCCGATTCAAAAATCATATTAACCATCGATCTATCATGTTTCACCTAAATATACCAATGAATCTCGACCATCGATCTACCTCCTTTTGAAAAAATCCAAAAAATAATCCATATCATCGATCTACTTCCTTTAACTAAACTCTGAAAATAGATATTGATCGTTGACTATTCCCTTTGAAAAACTCCAAAAACAAATCCTGACCATTGATCCACTCCATTTGCAAAAAACATAAATCAAATCCTAACCATCGATCTTGTGCATTTGAAAACCTCTGAAACGTATAAGTCTTTAAATTCATCAGGGATGAATCTGGGTTGTTGATCTCAAGATCAAATGAGATCTGGCTCGTTGATGCATCAAAAAATTTCAACATTTTTAACTTCCATTAAAACATGAATTTCGACCTTCCAAGTAGAATTTAGCTCTACAACCTATAGGATGATTCCATTAAACCTCTCTTAAACAGTTCTGAGGCATATTATGCTCGAATCCACTCATAAATTTGGGGATTTCACTATGTCTTTCACCATTTTCCCCCAAATTCACTGCAGGTGAAACTCAGAAACAATGAAATCCTAACCAATTTTTCATTGGTCTTGGTCCATACAAGCTGAGCATTGAACCTTGATATGATTACAAAAGTTGTAACCTACCCCATCTTAGCCGAGGTCAATTAAATGCAAAATTACATACAAAAAATAAAATTGTGTGCTAAATAAATTCATGTAGCTTATCATCTAGTTAATCATACATATTTAACCATTATCTAAATGAATATACAACATGCATCTATTATAGACATGGAGGGAGAGACCCCACGATGTCTAAAGAGGACCTTCATTCAAGCACTAGCACACCCAGTTTAAGGGTTACAACCCATTGTGCTCGCACCTTCAACCTGAAAAGAGGTAACCTATGTGTCTCTATAGACTCAGGAAGGTCGTTGGTCTCTTAAGGTTTATATTTACAAAACTCAATTCGTGGTGACTCATTATGGGTAGGAGGTTCATTGCACATAGTTTGAGAATCGAAACCATATCCATAAAGAGTCGTGTAATCGTTCTTTATGTAGACCTGTTTTATATTAATTTTATTACAAACTTGGTATCGTAGGGTAAGGTTCAGCTCCACCTATGGGGTTTGTAACCTCTTAATTATTTGCATATAATTTACATTAGTTTTGATATCATGTTGCTTATTCTTGAAGATCGCTACTTCTTTTTGTAAGAACTCGGGTGTGTTTTATTTTATTGAAGAAGGTACTTGATTATAGTGAATTAAATAACACTGTGTGGATAGATAAGGTGATTCTGTAGATACAAAATGTTTCTGATGTATAGTTTTCCAATCTTTCTATTTATGTATACAGTTTTTTGTTCCTTTATTTTTAGCCATTGAAAATAATAAAAATAATTCTATTTTATGGCCACCAACCACATGCATAATATTTTCATGTTCTTTGTGCAACCAGAAAAATGTTTTTTTTTTTTAAATATATAGAACCATTAGAATATTTATATATGTACTCTTTATCATAAGTAATCTTTAACCAAGAGACATTGCATGACTAGGGTTTCAAGCCATATTCTAGGATTACATATGTTAGTTAATTTCTTTGCCAATATAAATGAAAAATAGTGACATATGAATGTTTAAATTTTCTTTGGTTATTTCCCCATTTAAACTTTATCTGCAAATGTTAAAGACTAAGAAGTATCTTATTATTTCTACTTTCGCATCAATATTTCTAGAAACATATTACTGTGAGCATATATAGAGACAATGTAAATTAGCATCCAACCAGAATTGTAAACATTTGAGCTAATAATTCAAAATAAATAAAATAACAAAGGTAGGTACACATATATGAACCACAAAGATTTACTGGGAAAAACTAAGGAGAGATTCCATCTCCTCCCAACCATAGAATACAGAAATCACATACTGCTAACTCTGGTCACCCCTAAGACAAATACATTATTCCATAGGAAACTGAAAATGTCAAGAATCTTCTCCAGGTAATTTCTATTGCTTATGGAGCCTAATTGTCTTCCTGATTCAGAGGTATTTGTTTTCAGCTATGTTTATACCCCATGAATACTTTACACCCAAGAAGAATGTACACTCATCCACACGGGGGACTGCAGGAGGGGGTTACTCCCTCTCGGGGGTCTTGGGGGGATATTCCCCTAGCTTGGGGGTCCCGAGGAAAGAAGACCCCTGATAGGGGTTTGGGAGATAGCGTGCCCCGATGGGGGTGGGGGGTTGAATCCCCCGAAGGAAAAATTATCTTGTAAATGTATATTGTAATTTCATTGTAAATTTGGACCGTTCATTATAAGGTCGCAGATCTAACGATAGATTTTATGTTAGGGTTTTTTTCCCAAGAAGGAAGCCCTATTTTATGAGGGAAATGTATTGCGACTATGTAATATAGAGAATATTGTATTCTGATAGAGGAGACTGTGAGAGAAATAAGAGGAAGTTACACCGGGTTTATTCTAGGTTGTATCCCTTCATTTGCTGGATAATAATAAAAGAAGGACCTTTCAATTTATGTGGTGGACATAGCCCACATTGGTTAAACCATGTATATCTGTGTCTCTATTGTATTGTGTATCTTCTGTGTTTTATTTCCGCATTTGTTTTATTCTATTTCTCCATGATCGTGTTTTTTCAAACAATTTCCAGAACTTGGCTCCTTCTCAAAACCACCAAGCAATAATTTTGCACAAGTACTCATCATAGTCATGCTTACACCATACTTGTGTTTCTTCTTTCTTTTTTTACCAAGATGATAATAATACACTACCTAAGTCTTTTTCTTTCTTTTTCCACTTAGCCTTCTCCCTAACTCTTGGGAGTCTTGGCCTAACTTCTTTCTAGCTTGTTTCCTAACCTCCCACACACTTGGGGGTAGATTCACACTTGTCTTCATGGACAACAATCACTTTTACGCTAGTGGTTTCTATCTGTTTTTCACTTTTCCCATAGAATAAAGTATTTCTCTTATCATAGCTCTGTCCTCTCATCAATTTATCTCAAGCAAATTTAAATAAAATAAAATTAAAAATAATTTTTACATAAATATTTTTCACGATAAATTATCTATGGTGATCAATTTTTTTTTTTTTTTGTAAATTAGAGTGTTTTATTGTATTGATTCCTTTTAGAAAATTGTAGCCGTCTGTGGTGCTATTATCCATGTGGTTGCAGTGCCCAGATGGGAAACCACTGCACCAGATGTCCAAAAACTAGTAAGGTCAAATGCCCAAAAACTAGCACGGTTCCGGTGCCCAGTTGGGAAACAACCATCGCCATAGTCACGCCACTAAAAGGTAACTAGACTACTAGGCCACACAGGACCAAGGTGCATAGGAAAAGTGTAGAAAAAACTCATAAAACATGGAATGACCCTAAAAACCTGAACCAAGACACAGTCCTGCGAAAACCTGCTTCACTCGAGTTTTGCCTTTTCCACATTCTGCCATGGCTTGTTGAAGATATTGGATGAACATCATCAGGGCGTCCACTCTTCTCCAACAGTCATCTTCCTTCTGTTGTGCATTGAGCATTCCTCTTTGATCTCTTCCAAATATTTTTTCATCAATTTGATAATCTCCAGGTCTTTTTTCATCAATTTGATATATTCTAAGAGTTATGTTATATCCATGCACAAAGCACAGGGGAGGTTGGGGAGGGTGTGGAGAGGGGAGGAGGAGGAGGATCTCAGGGGGGAGGTGGGATGTGGGGGTGGTGAAAGGGGGTCAAGGGGGGGAGGGTGGGTAAAAGGGATGGAGAGGGGGAGACGGAGGAGGAGGCGCATAGTTGAGCAAGTTCTCATATAGATCGAACCACTCGACCATTAAAAAAGAACAGTAAACTCTACCGTTAGATCATAACTATAATCTTATCCAACCGCTAAACTTGAATTTCTGCCTGACATTTCTGACACTTCCATAGGCTCGCTCATCCAGTTCTCCTTTTCTCTTCTCACCCTCTCCTTTCTCCATGTTAGGCATTGTAGTGTTCGGTCCTGCTATGGAAAGATCTGATTGTCTCGTATATTTGTAGGAATTTTTATGTTTTCATGTTTGAAGCATGAATTTTGTATTATTTGAGTCATTCGATAACTGAGAGAAAGGGAGATCATGGCAGAACCCAGATGTTGGTTGTGGAGCCTGATTATCTTCCTGATTTAGAGGTCCTTGCTTTCAGCCATGTTTATACCCCATGAAGTATTTACACCCCAGAAGTATGTACACTCTTCCACGCTGGGGAGTGCAGAGGGGGGGTACCCCCTCTGCAGGGTCCGGGGGGCCTATCCCCCCGGTTGGGGGGTCTGGGGGCAAGCGGGCCCCTAGCGGGGGTTTGGGGGCAGCATCCCCCAAAGCAAAAATTGCCTTGTAAAAGTATATTGTAATTTCATTGTAAATCTGGACCATTCATTATAAGGTCGCAGATCTAACGGTAGAGATTATGTTAGGGTTTTTTTCCCTAGAAGGAAACCCTCTTTTATGAGGGAAACATATTACGGCTATGGATGATGGTGAATATTGTATTTTGAGAGAGGAGACTATGAGAGAAAGAAGAGGAAGTTACAACGGGTTTTTCTATAGTTTGTATCCCTTCATTTGCTGGATAATAATAAAGGAAGGACCTGGCAATTTCTCTGGTGGACGTAGCCCACAGTGGGTGAACCACATAAATCTGTGTCTCTCTTGTATTGTGTGTATTATGTGTTTTGTTTCTGCATTTGTTTTATTTTATTGCTCCGCGGTCCTGTTTTTCTAACAACTGGTATCAGAGCGTAAGGTAACTCGTAGGAAAAGAGGGTTCCTAGTTCGAGTGGGAGCAATGTCAGAAGATGGAAAGTTTAGGGTCGAGAAATTTAATGGCCAAAACTACCAGTTATGGAAGATGCAGATGGAAGACTATTTATATCAGAAGGATCTATTGCTACCATTGAGTGGAGTAGCAAATAAGCCAGTGGCCATGAAGGACGAAGAATGGGAGATTCTTGACAGAAAGGCTCTAGGAACG
>JASDQU010373193.1:5684-60249 GCA_032191745.1 Picea mariana
CGAAGAGGCCTGTGAACATTGCTATCTGAATCAAGTGCTATTTCTGTTCAAGTGCTATTTCTGCTGCTATTTCATATATCGTTTCTGTGTATTGAGAAGATTATGCTAGATATTTTACTGTTATTCTGTTATTTCTAGCATTTCGTTTCTGTTCTGCATATTTTATATATCTGGTATCTTGCACCTTTTCACTACTCCCTTTAATTACTCTACCTAGACATCTATTTATACTTTACAAAAGGGCCTAAATGTGGGTAAACCCACGAGCCGACATCCCATACCCGTTACATAAGCCTGAAATCCAAAAATCCCTAAAAAGGGGCCGAGATCTTGTGATCTCTTCTTAGAATTGCGGTCTGCCTTCGACAGATTGTAGAAGTCCCAAACATAGGTCAAACATGACCAAGGATCCTCAAAACTTGGGCAAGGGCCAACAGGCCCCCAACACTCACATGTGACTTGTCCTGAGTCACTTTGATCTGGGTAGCTCTGCTTCAAAAGCCTCGAGCTTGGCTCGAGCTGCTTCGACCTGTTGTTGTGCCAAGGTCTCCTGCTCAATGAACTCTTGGATAACTGCTTCGTTGACAGGTCCCTCTAAGCGTTGTTCGGCTATAGTGACGACTTGCTCCAGTTCTACTCCTCGGCCTTCAATTTCTGCGAACAGTTAGCAAGCCCCATCCTGTATTGGTTTGAGCCTCTGAGTCACTTCCATAAATTTTCTTTGAATGGTGTGGACCTACTATTAGAGAAGTGCACTGTTCTTGGGATCGCTTCATCCTCTCGACTGTTGATAGGGGCTTCAACTGCGCCTGTACTATTTCTACTTGCTTCTTTGCCTCCTGGAGTTGTGACTCCAGTGCCTTCAATTCATTATCCTCGGTGAGATGCTCGTAAGTCCGAGCACTGTGATTGCTTAGATTTTTACATTTCATGGTGAGGGCCTTTATTCTCTCAACTACGCTTTGAGCATTTGCTTCTCTTTGGTCTTGCACATCCTACAGAGTGTTGGGCACTATTCGTAGCTCCAGATCTATGATTCTCTGTTGAAGCAATTGGATAGCTTCTACAAGTTGTGCTACTTGATGCTCTACTGGTTTGTCCTCTTTTTGTTCTAATCTTGTCACAAAGTGAAGTGCTCTGCTAACCGCTTCTTTGACTCTGAGTTGTTCTACGAGCAGTTGCTCTTTCTCTTGTTGGATATGTGCTTTCTCCTCTTCAAAATTGGTTTGGGGAGTAGCCTTCTCCTGCTGCACAAATCAATGTTGCTTTATGAATACTTCTTGTACTTTATTTAGGGCCTCTGTGGAATGTTCTGTTTCTTTCTGCACGCGGCAAAGGCCAACTTTAGTTGCATCAACTAGTCTGTGGAGTTGGGTAGGGTCATCTCCCAACTTTGGTGCTTCTGATGGTGGGGTCATATTGGATACTACATGGTTGGAGTGAAGGGCCTATTGTACCCCTCTGAGTTCAACCTTGATTCTGTCGTACATCTCCTCCTACTTGGCTTCATGTTTCTGCAAGACGTCCTACAAGGAATCTTCTATAACTACGATGATGAAGTCGAAGTCATCTACAGTGAGCATAGTCTGCATCTTAGTCAAGGTGGCTTTGGATTTCTTTCAGGAAGTGGGTTTCATGGGAGAAACCTTCCTTTTCTTAGAGGGATCAGTCTCATCCAGAGGATCCCTAGGCGGTGTTACTTCGCCTTTCTTGTACTGATCTTATTTTCCATTGGTCTCTTCTTGATCTACTTCGTCATCACATCCTCGGCTAGGTGACTCTGAAGTAGTTTCTTCTGAGGCGTTGCTCAGTTTTTGTACCTCCTCAATCTTCTTCCTTTTGCTAGGTCCAGGAGTTTCCTTTCCTTCGTGAGTGGTCTCTAGGCTACCAATTAGTTTAGGGTCGAACATTTCTTTGGGGTCAGCAGGGATGAGGAGCTCTGCAGACCAATCCTTGGTTATCTCTTCGAGGTCCTCCTCTGTGAGCTTGTAGTATGATTGAAGCTCTTCTTTATCCTCATCAGCGCACATGGTGATATATATGAAGTGTCGATCTACGCTAAACTTCATGAGGGATCTGAACCGGTGCAGGGTGTTCGGTGTCATGCGAGGGACAACTCTAATAGCTCTCTTCAGTTGGAGATAATCTGTATGAAAGACCGCGTTCGACTGCCACTATTTTCCCATATCGCTCGAGTACCAGAGTATGGTGAACTTCGCAGCGAGCAGCTCGAATGGCTCAATGTCCGGGAAGGTCGCACCTTCCGACATTTCCCAAGAAGTAAATGTGATGAGTATCAAGAGCTAGCTAAAGTGGAAATCATAGCCCTGATCCTGAGCTTCGCGACAGTTTAATTCCAGCTGGTTGACCAAGTACTTCAGCCAGTTCATCTGGAGTCCTTCTATACATTTTTCGGCGAGGTCAACAACGAATCATGTGACCTGTGTAGTTCTGTTCTTTCTCACCAGCTTTTTTGCGATCAGTTGGCAGGCTAGGCGCACTGCACCATTCTGGATGGAAGCTACCTTCTAGCCTCGCGTCCCCTTTTCTACATCACCATATGTGTCTTTTATATTCTATGCCAATGTGTGATCTGTAGCCTTCCCAGGGTAGAAGTCCTGTGGGTTGAGTCCCTGCATGCTCAATCTGGTGATCCTGTGGATCAACGTCAGATCGAATGTGATGCGTAGGTCTAGCCATAGATAGTCATCATGGTAGCGCGATATAAGGATCTTAACATAGGCGTTAACCTCCTGGTGCCTTCCAAAATGTGAGATCTTCATCACATTTAAAAGGGTGGACTACACGAGGTTCATAGTCCATGGTTGGGGGATTATTTTTGAATTCTTCCCCTTTGTCTTGGTCAAATATTTGTAAGGAGAGAGCATGGTTTAGTTCTTGCAATCCCCTAGGTTGAAGTCATTGAACTTCAATGTCACGATCTTATCCTGTTTCATTCTAACTGCACGTATCCCCTTCAGGAGGTATGCAATAACCAAGGTGTAATCAAAATCTCTTAGTACACTGTCGCGATTCACCGCTCTAGCCAAAGGCGAGGTGTAGTCGGGAAAGATAGTGTGGATTAACTTCGCATTTTCCAAATCGTCTCGGTGCTTGGTTCTCTTCTCTACTGCAGGTCAGGATGGTCCGGATCTACGAGCAGTCAACGGGGAGGCTTGCACTCCTCTCGTTGATGAAGCTTGAGCTCTGACGGACATCACCTTCTCAGCCATAAGGTCGATTAGAACCTCTTCGACGACTTTCTCTGCAGTGTTGATCTCGTCTGACATACACGCTCGAGATCAGATAACTTAGGTCAACAATTGAATGCACAATGCAATACAATAGGTGTCAATATCAGTAAACAACGTGGTAGCAATGAGTTCTCTCTGATAGAATTCGCAAAAGTGTTCTCAGTGAAACAATCAACAGAATAAGTAGACAACGATGTAACAAATCCCTCCAACGGACAAGAGGCCTTCATAATAAATGCAGTTTTTTCCGTTGTGGCGTGGTCCTAACGGTCTGATGGCAATATTTCTAGCCATAACGGTTGTTCTAACTGTTCGGGGTGTCAGGATAACGTTTATAATGCTTTCAATGTCTATATTGTTGCATTGTTCTTATATCTCGGTGAAGTTCCAGTTTTGCAAATATTCCTTCGGTGAAGTTCCCTCTGGAATCTTCTATAACTTTTCTATCTTTGCTCTCTTCTTACTGAGATTTCTAGCCTTCTTCCCTATGATCTTCGTCTCAGTATTCCTTTTCCCATTTTGATTCTTATCTCCTTTTGGCATAGTAACTTCGTGTTGTTGAGATTATTTCATAGGGTTCAAGGGAAATACTTCTTCTCGGTCTGGGGTAGGTTCTTCAGTCTTCTGTGAGTCTTCTTGTGTTATTTCAACTTTGATATCCAAGTTTCTGGTTCTATATAGCTTTGATCTGTTCTCTTGTTCTTCAATTAAGTGTGTTATCCTTCTAGTCATGAAATCTTTTAATTCTTGCTTCTTCTGTGCCAAGAATTCCTCTTCTTTTCTTCTGGCCTGATCCTTTTCAATCCAAGTTTTTCCTAGTAAGATAGCAAACGGGGCGCTCTTCTCAATAAACTTAAAAACCTCAAAATATTCCTCTGTCGAAGTTCCATGAGCACTCATAGATATCTAGGTAAGTCTTCCACATAGGGTTATCAACTTTCCTCTAAATAATCCTATTCCTCCCAATGAAGGACTCATAGCAGGTTTTCCTAAAATTTCCCAAGTTCTTTCTATCATGATATTCACATGTGTTTCCTCATCCAAAACACAGTCAGTGCCGAAGTCTCCTATTCTTGTTTCTATGTATTTTTTTTCTTTGAAGATCTCTGATAAGTTGATATTTTTGTGATCTTTTAGGGTTTCTTTCATCTGTAGCAATACATTCTCTGATTCTTTCTTGAGTTCTGCAATAGTCTTAGTTTCTTGACCTTCCTTAGGGTTTTCTTGTCTCATATTCATTCTTTCAAGCTTAGCAATCATTCTAGGGCAATCCAAAACTTCATTTTCCATAGCTTTGCAACAAAGACAACGAGGTCTTCTACCAGGGAACTCCTTAACAATATGTCTTGGTTTTCTGCAACTATAACAAAGGGTTAATCCTCTCTTTCTTTTAAATGATCCCCATTATTTCCTATACTGCGCACTAGGATCATAGTAGCTAGCCTGCAAAAAAAAAATTCTAGGATCCTGCATCCATTTGTTAGTCCAAACATTATGTTTATGCATAGGAATAACATATCTTTCATTATTTCTATCAGATATACTCATATCAAACCTTCTTTCATCTAGTTGTGCCCTACTTTTCAAGCTAGGACAAAATTTATCAAACATACCTAGATCCATACTTTTGAAACAAAAATTTCCACTTATCTTACCTTTTTCAATCAAAACTTTTCACTGTTCTTACCTTTAACAAATCATAAAACCTTTAGATCTTACCTCTCTAATAAAAAATTCTCACTTTTACCTTTGCCAGAGCACAAAGATTTCAGATCTTACCTCTTTTCTTCAGATCTGACTTCTTTTCTTAGCACAGAGCTTCATAAGTCAAGTAGATTACTTCACACTAAAGAAACAGATCTACACACAGAGCTTTCGTTTCTTAGTTCCCAGCAATCACAGTTTCAGGTCATATCTTCACACAAAGCTTTCCTCAATTTCAGGTCATATATTCACACAAATATTCCTCTTCCTTAGTTCCCAGCAATCACAGCTTCAGGTCAGATCTTCACACAAAACTTCTTCTTCCTTAGTTCCCAACAATCACAGCTTCAAGTCTTGGCAACGAAACCATTTTTTGGCACAGGGGCAGACCCAGGGTTCAACGCTACAACAACACACCAAAAAAACCCTAACTACCGGCCCTTTCGGCAACACTTGTGAATTAGATGAAGTCTCACATGAGGTAGAGGCAGGGGTGGTTGCAGGACTCATATGTCTGCAACCTTAGCTGGGACACCGATCTGTTATTGTAACACCTTAACACACCAATTAGAAGTTATAGTTCATTAGTATTCAACCTTTATTTACAGCGCAGATAAACCCTAATTAAGAGAGCACCACAGTGTTCACTCAGATCTAATATATTCAAGCACTAAGAACATCCACATAGACCAGATCTAGTATTCAAACACGTTATTCAGCACTAAGCTATCGTATTAGATTCATCTAACATACATAAGCGCACTAAGTATTTAATCACATAAACAAGAGAACAACCACAAATCACAAAGCAAGCACAACACAGGATATACGTGGTTCACCCCCAGCCTGGGGCTACGTCCACCAACTCTTATTCTCTTTCATTTCCTTCTATCAATCTTCTACATGCATAGAACGATCAGATCCTACTCCACATAGGACAGGAGATCTGCGCACACTTCGCTAGATCCTCCTTCCCCGAGCTAGGTCACAGCACAAATCCTTTACACAGTCTCTTACAATCACTTACACATAGCTCTGCAAGTTCTCAACATAGCATGCAAAAATCATTTACAACTATTACTTGCTCTTATCACTTAGCACAACATCACACAGATGCCTTTTCACTACTTCCCTTACTTACTCCACATAGACATCTATTTATACTTTACAAAAGGGCCTAAATGTGGGTAAACCCATGGGCCAACATCCCGTACCTATTACATAAGCCCAAAATCCAAAAATCCCTAAAAAGGGGTCGAGATCCCACGATCTCTGCTTCGACTTGTGCTCCGCCTTCGACAGCATGTCGAAGTCCCAAACATAGGTCAAACATGACCAAGGATCCTCAAAACTTGGTTAAGGGCCAACACCCATTCATGAACTCACACCCATTCAAATAAAATACTTTTATGCTCGCGCCCATTCATGAACTCATGCCCATTCACAAGAAGAGATAGATGAGAGCTCGAGCTTGTGGTTAGAGAGAGCTCACGGAGGGCACACAAAGAGAGCTCACAAGCTACACGATTAGAGAGAGCTCGCGAAGGGAACCGAGAGAGAGATCACAAGTTGCACGGTTAGAGAGAGCTCGCGGAGGGAATCGGGAGAGAGAGCTCGCAGAGGGCACTGAACAGGAGAGAGAGCTCATGAAGAGAATGGTAAGTTGTTGAAAATACTTCTCTGTATTCTCATAAAATGCCTTAGGGTGATCAGTGATGTCTTGAGATTGGAATTCATTGTGAATCTAGAGGATATTAGTGGTGTCCATGTTGACCATTCCCAACTTTCGTAGAGCTCCCATTTGATCTTGAACCAGTGAAAAGGGCCCTTGATTCTACGCCATCCAAAGCTTATCCTCTTGAAGAAAAATTTATAACCCTAATATTATGATGGTGCAAGAGACAACGATAAAAGAAGAAAACACCAAAAATATCTTAGCCTTCTTTTTAAAAATATCGTCTTTTGTTGCCTTGGATGTTGTGGGTAAATCTAGAGGAGTGATGACAAGTTAGAAGCATTATTTCATGGTTAGAAATTTTGAGTTTAGCTTATGGGATTTGGACTAAGATTTTCTCCTTATAATTAGGGCTCTATAGTTAAGTCTTCAACATGTATGGGCCTTATAATGTGGAAAAGATTCTAATTTTTTTTTTTATCTTTAGGCACTCAAGTATGAGTTAGTGATTGTTGGAGGTGATTTAAACGTAGTGTTGAGACAAAGGGAAGTTTTAGGAGAGATCGGTAGAATGGATCCCTTGTCTAGTTTTCTTGGAGAAGATGGAAACTCATAAATTGTGCGACCCAAATCCAATTGAGGTGGTCCAAACCTAGAAACGTTTTAGCATAGCAAGGAATAGGGTTGTGAAGTGCCTTGATATATTTATTGTCTCTGATGCAATTATGGAAAATATGGAAAATATCAAAACATGGAATAGGGATGGGAGGGAATCTAATCATGTACCCATCCTCTTCATTAAGAGAAGAATGAAAATAATTCTCCAACCCCCTTCAAATTTAACTCTCATTTCTTACAAAATGATGAGTTCACAATGATTGTAAAGTCAAATGAGAGGGCATGAATCAAATAATGAGGGGTTTTCTATGTTTCAAATCTACACAAACCTTCAAAGAATATAAAATTATCTATACTAGTCAAAGAAAAAATACAACACCTCTAAGAAATATATCATAGAAGTGGATGACAAAATATCTAAATTGTTTAGTAAAACTCCAACTAGGCTCTGATTGGATGTGAAAAGGCATAATTGCATTCTTTAGAATCTAGAAAAAGGAGCCAATTTGAATGTGAGGAGGTGAAGTGGAGATTAAAGAGAAGGAAAACTTGGTTATCTCAAGGGGCTGAAATACAAATTTCTTTCAAAACCATGCAAAAGGCACAAAAATAAGGAACACAATTTGGGAAATACCCAAGTTGGATGGGAGCAAAGAAACAACTTCAAATAAATAACAAAGTTTGGGTTAAATTTCTTCAACGATTTATGTTCAATTCCAAATAGACCAAACATTGTTAAAATTCTTAAACTTGCATATTACTTCCCAATATTCATAGATCAAGAAGGAAATGAAGACCTTTATACATAAGTCTCAAAGGAAGAACTAATGGAGGTAGCATTTTCCTTTCGAAAGGATAAAAACTCAAGTCTTGATGGGTGGTCAATAGACATTTTCAACCCTTTTGTGATTGGATGGATGTATTTGGTGAAACCCCTTCCTACTTTTCTTGTTTTCTTCTTTTGAGCAATAGAAGCACTCAAATGCAACTCCATGTCATGCTTATCAAATACAAAAATTCTCTCTGTGGCTTGGAAAGTACTGTAAAACATTTGAAATAAGCAATGCAATCATGAATAAATGAGGGAAGTAGCATAAGCCTTATCCCTAACATCAAAAAAGTGAATTGATTTTTCACATCAGGTATGTGAGTATTTATAATTTTGCGTAGCTTGTAAATGTTGGTTTCTTTTGAAATTTGCACAATGCATATAAGCTTCCCCAATTCTTCTATGGAATTTCCCCTTTTGACATACACATCGACATTGCAAACATCATGGATAATACTAGAGTGTGATTTCATTGGTTATGATGGAGATTTAAGATTTTTTTGCACCACAATATTGGAATGCCTACATTGAAGATCCTCTTCATTATCACCCACCTGAAAAGAATATCTATTATTAAATTTGAAACATAATCACACAAGAATCCTTGCAGATAATACTTATGATTGTAAATAAAGTTTTCAAAAAAATATCACCTCAAATGATTTATGGTTGTGGTGATTCCAGGCTTGCACATTCTAGTTGTGGACTCATGCCTTCAACATCTTCTTCAGATGGGAATTGTCTATGGTTTTCCTAATATTGACCTCTCAAAATCAACATTTGATGGTGTTTTTGGAGAGTTGTATTATGCAACTAGCAGTTTATGGGGTTGTAGCGATGGAATCCTTATAATTTTTTCTTCATTTTCAAGAGTTATTGGATGTGGTTTTCAAGGTGGTGTTAGGAATGTGAACTTAGACATAGGGATTATGCATACATCATCTTGTTGAGTTGAAAATTATGTTTCTCCTTCACATAAAATCTTTTGCAATATCACAAATTTGATGTGGTCAGCCTCCATCTAAATCAATCATGGCATTGGAACCCATGTTGAAGTAGTTGGAGGCTCAGATAATGAAATATATAATATTAGATCAATTTTACACTCCTTGGACATCAAGAGATGAGATCTGCCATGTTGATAATATATATGTAGTTGTGTGCACAAGTCTGGTGATTCTTCAATCAGAAAGATATATCTTCCAAGTAATATTGTACACTAGACTTGAGTAGATTTTTCCACGCTAGAAATATAGTATGATAAAGGCCAAGACTAGCATAGGAAGCTTCCATCAACAAAAGATTTTTTTCTTCATAAACAATGCTTCCTAAGATTTCCTTTTGTTCTCTAGTGAATGGATGTAAATAAAGCATACTACAACATACATATATTTCTTATTTACCTTTGAGTGTGTTCAATCTTAGCCCTAAGTTTTTGAGCCATTTTGTAAATGGATGAGCAATCTTCTGCATGATGTTTGAACACAATAACCACCTTAGAAATTTTTAAACAAAGGTCGAGGTCAGGTTTCCAAAGCTTTGCTCTGAATCACATTTCAATCGAGATCAGCTAATCTTATGCATAAGTACTCTGCCTCCCTTGCTTCAATGGTGAAATACCATTGGGTAATCAATGTTGGGTGTGGGGTGTAAATACACAAGTACTCGTCCTCCCTTTCTTCAATGGTGACAGACCATTGGATAATCAATGTTGGGTGTGGGGTGTAAGTACACATTGTTGAGGCAACATGTGAATGTATTTAATATGTACTTCACATCTCCACAAATTCTTCATATTTTCTCTGCCTAGAGGGCATCATGGATATTGATTGTATTTGTTTATTCTCTCTTCTGTCCCTTTACCATTGTCAATAAGCTCCTCATTTTTCATACCAAAGGTTGTTTCCTCCTTTTCTTGGATTTCCCATAGCAATGCTTAATGCAATGATGATGGGGATTTGTGAAATTTATTCTCTTCTCCTCTACCATAGATGAAAGAAAGTGTCTAACTAAAGAACATAATCCACATAATCCACCTAAGGCTCATCATGTCACCATAATATGGTATTAAGAGATTTATTGGTCCCTGGCAAATTGGGCACTTGCAATGTTGTAGAGAAAAACTGTGATTCCAGACAGGAAGTATACAATCTCCATGAAACTAATAAGCATAATTTTCCTTACAAGGAAAGTGAAAATTGTTACGACAGATTAAACAATAATAATTTTCTGGGGGAGAATCCAATCTCATTAGAAATCCTTCTTGTTCTGTTGGAGTAACCCTGGGTGAGTCTATATTATTTTATGAGTAAATTTCATTGACACCATCCACATTATTTTCAAACATATTGGGATTACATTCACTCCTTGAAATAATTAATGCATTCAACACCTACAACAATTAAGATGTGTCAATAATAGATAGGAGCAATGCATCCACAATGAATGGGATTTTGACATGTATTACAAATATCCCCAGTATCATATATGATTGAGTAGACCATATTAACACATCTCCTTGATGTTATATCACCTCATCCAACATAGCTTAAAGGTATAGCAACAAATCCATCAAACTCTATCAAATTTGGTTTAAAGTCATTTTCCTTATCTTTGCTTTTCAATTATGTCCATTGTGTGCTTCCTCTTCATCAATAACTAATATATGGTTATTGATTGTGCTAGTTGTTCCTTCCAAAACGTTGTTTGAATATTTAAATCTTCCTACGACTGAGCCAAAAACTCCATTTCCCTGCATCATGCTCATGGAGTATTGCAATCAAGTGTTTTACATAACCAAATATGATCTAGTATATCATGACATGCATTTCCCTTCTTTCTTCATATTCAATAGAGTAATATAAATAAAATTGAATGGAAAGCTAAAAATCAAGATGAATTTTTTAACACTAAAGTCTCCTTTTCAAAGCATCCAAACAATGGTTTCTATCTTGGTCCCATAAAAAGCACCATTTCCTTTATTAATCTACCACGGTTTGATTAAATCTCCTTGAGAAATCTTGTAGGTTGAAATTTTTGACCCATTCTTCAAATATTCATTCCAGTCTATGTATGAAAAAATATCTCCATTTCCCACAACCTATAGGTCAATAGGAGTTTGTCTTTACCACTGGTAGATGTAATCCCAATCTCTAATCTTGCTATATGTATTTTTCATGTTTTCCCATGTATTTTTATAGATACTACTCTTGATTTATTGATGTTTGAAATAAGTGGGTAGACACAATTCCTTCCTTTAAAATAGCATAATTGCATCTTAATTGTTAAAAGTTTTTCCATGACTCTAACAATAACTTTAATTGTATTTCACAGTCTTGAAAGTTTTTCAAGAAGAGAAGAACTATATCTTTCCATGAGATTCATTTTACACCTTGAAGCGATAAGGATTTGGTGGTTGCTACTGTTGGGTTTGGTGAAGAAACTTGTATAATGAACCATATTTTGGAGAATCTAGATAGTTTCAACTTTCTTTTGAGGTTGTGTACACTGTCAATAGTCTATGTCAGAGTAGCTACTAGGTATCCAAACAGAGAAGAATGGTATCCACATTGAATTTGATGTCTTGACTGAAGTAGAGAGCACACAAAGAAGTGAATATGCCAGTCATCGAAGTGCATCAGAAATTTCATACTTGTCTATTGGGTAAAATATCAATTGTCAGTTTCATGGATTTCAATCTTTAAAATGCAGACATGGACAATATGGAATTAGGCCCAACATCTAAGGTGGCTGAATGAAATGCCATCATGCATGACATGAAATTCATATCAAAGGGTTTTCCATCTTGCATAGCAACCTTAAAGAAAAGGGTTTGTCATCTGACTAATTGCAAAGGGTCTACCATCTAACTAATTTCCTTGAAGCATTTGTATCTATTACTAAAAAATTAATTAGTATTACCCCAAATGAGGACAAGCTAATTATAAAAGTGAAAATCATTGGTTTTAAATATAAGAACTCTGCCATTAATATAAAATTGGGGCGAAAATTAGCATGCTGCCACTTTCTCTCTTTTGGTAACACCAGCTTATGCTGGAACTGGTCTTCTGGGAACATGTGCAAATAGATCCACTCCACTTAAATTGGTTTGACAATTTGATCTGTATTTGAGAAAGGTGGATCTTGATCACGACCTAGTGGATCTTTATCTAGATTTGAAACAAGAATATCGACATATTATATTTATTCTCAAACACTTTCGAAATGGAAAAGATGTTATAAGCTTCTCTCCTGTGTCTAGGGACTATGTTGTTGAAGCTAGCTCTCGATATTTATCTACACCAGTATCTGATTTTTATGATTTAATTACCAACAACAGGAAATTGGGGTGAAATACCTCTGGATAATGGCCATTAACAAGAAATTGGGAAAAATACCTCTCAATAATTGCCAATAACAGAAAATGGGGGTGAATGGAAATATATGGTTTGAATTTTAGAAGGTTAAATCCATTTCTTTGCTCTCCTCTCCCAAATGCCCGTGGGTGAAGGGTTTTAGATTTAGTTTTTTTTAAATAAATTTGGGGCTATGTATAATTAAACCCCTCAGGCCCCTCTATGGAAAAAATTCTCCTAGCCAAAATTTTAAGCCTTCTAATTTCTCCCATGGGCGAAATTTCACCCCTAAAATTTTCTATGTATATCAATGTGTTGTAAAGGACATGATTGATAGTTTCGAGGTGGTTTCCTCAGGATATTGTGATGAATTTTGTCATATGTTCATAGTGGGAAATAATCTTTCTTCAAATAAAAACAAGTGTGTTGATATGGTAGCCAATGTCAATGACACCAGCATGTTATGGCATCAACGTGTCAATCCCACAAAATATGGATCTTTGTGACACAAGAGTTGACTACATATGGTTGATGAAATTCCATGGATTGAACCATCCAATGGTGTTTGTGATGGGTGTGTATTGAGGAAGCATAATCAAGATTCATTTCCTAAAAACAAAGCGAGGCAAGATTCACGACCCATTGTATTGATTCATAGTGATATTCATGGGCCTATATAGATTACACCTTATAATGGGCGAGGCAAGTATTTTCTCACCTTAATTGATGATTTTTCCTACTTTCTTTGGTTATACACCATTAAATATAAAGATGAGGTGTTTGGATATTTTAGGGAATTCTAACTCTTATGGAAAATCAAAGCATCTAGAATATTTGTTGTCTTAGGATTGATGGTGGAAGTGAATATATTAGCAATGATTTTCACTCATTTCTCATAACTCAAGGCATAATTAATGGTGGACAGAAGGGCATCCAAGGCAAGGATCCAAGATTTTTACTATAACAAAAAATTTTAACTTTAATTTTTGAAAATGCATGATATATTGCATTATGAATCCAGATGCATGGACACCAATATTAGTACATCCAAAAGCCAAAAATCACCCATACATAAGTTGTTTCCTATATAAGCATATATGATTTGATCCCAACTTGAAGGTTGTCTACATCTTTTCTAGAAATGGCCTTCCTAAATAATTTCGAAATAACAAATTATGATCTAAATATATAAATTTATTTGAAATATTGCATTAGAAGACCATAGAAAAGAGTCTCTTCGTGTTGTATTCATTGAATATAGGTGATAAACCAACAAGTGGTCAATCAATGGAATTAGTGGATATGTAATCTGTAGATTGCAAGCAGATCCTTATTTCTTCTACCTCGCTACATGAATTTGGGAGAATGTCTATAAAATATCATGGTTTCTAGTCTTGTGGGTTAATAGAGGCATGGGTTAATAGTTTCCACCCCAATATTTGTAATGTGGCATGGCATGAGAGGTCCATGTGCATGAAGAATATCCCCAAACTGCCTATGCCATTCTGACCAATGCCTCGAGAGTTGTAAGATTGCATCGAGAGTTGTGAAGGAACTCAGGTGTTGTGAATATACCTTGGGAGTTGTGAAGATACAAATTAATAACAAATCTCGTATTTGTTACTTAACAATGTACTTTACTCTCAATTTCTTGCTCCCTTTTGACATGTATAGGCCACCTTTACCTTTCTACCATTTCTTCTCCTTGGGTTCATATTTCTGACGAGGGTAGTGTTTTCATTGAGTTAAAGTTCCACCTTTCTTGTTTATTTTTTTCAGAAATACCATGATTTGGGTTGTCTTTAAATTGTCCAAAAACTATTAGGGTAAAGTTACATGAGAAAAATTTCCAACATAATAGGATAATAGAAAGAGTAACACTATGGTAATCATTATGAGCTTACTATGATACTAATAGGATACTAGTAATGAACTAGTGTTACATCTTGATTGACTGACTGTTTCTGTCATTGATGGTTTTATAGGACGTACGAGAAAATAGGTATTTGTCAGATCTATCTTCATTGAGTGAGGGAAGTTCAGGTAGAATAGAAGAAAGTGAGACATCTAGTAGGTGTAACAGGCGGAGATCAACTAGAGGTGAGAAGATCAAAAGAAAATTCCATAAACGCATGAATTTTTTTCTAGTGAAAGGGGGATCATGTTCTTATGATCATGAGAACATAGACAACATCGAGGTTCCCTTGAGGTACAAACATATAGTGAAACAATGGGTACCCAAGGATCTTCCTTAAATAAACACTGATTTTTGTGTAAACGAAAGGATATACCGGATTGCTCCATCGTTATTACATGGTTTGGGGCTATTTTCCATGGATGGCATAAAGGTCTGTTACGATAGATTAACTAAATTTATGGAGTATGTCGGACCTTGTTATATCTACAAAGATTGGATGCAAATAGTCCAATATACAAAAATTATGCGAAGATATGGCTTGGTTGCAGATTATATAAAGCTAAAAGACAATGATCAAAATAAAGGAGAAACTATCTACATTGACGGAAGGCCAAAAGCAACGGGGAATATTGCAGGGTTTATAAACAGTACATGACCCGCAACCACAAATAAGCGACCCAATTGTGTATTTGAGGGGCATGAAGGAAACCATGTATTTGTATGTGCAATAAAATCAATAGATGCAGGGGAAGAGATATTGATTGATTACAATTTGAATCGAATAGATGAAAATGTTGTTATTATGTGGATGGTACGTATACTAATTTACCCAACCTGTAAGCTATGACTCTCATATTTTATGATTTTAATTATGTTCTATTTTTGTTATCAAAATTTGAATTTCTCATACATTTCAATTTATTTCTCATGATAATGATAACGGTTCTAATTTTACTATAATGTGGTAGGATGATCGTGGTAAATCAATAGCGGCCTCAAAACAGGTAAATGAACAACAATTTTTGAATTGCATTTAATGTGCATTTTATTTCTGTGGCGATCAATTATTTTATTTGTTTACATAACTGAATTATCATTTATTTTATCGAATATGTAGTCGGAAAGACATGATGTTAATGATGATTTGTTCGGCGAAAGGGATTTGTATGAATCCCCCAACCCTATGATTTTAATAAGGAAAAATATCAATAAAGGAAACAAGGAACTAGCTCACTTGTTAGATATTCTAGATCAAACTCCTGAGATTGAAGAAAGGATCAGAGAAGTTATGACAAGTCTTAAGACATATAATGTAATAACCATAATTTCAAGTTGTTTTATTTTTATGTCATAAGATCAATTATGAAAGCTTGATTTTTAACTTTTACATTATCTAAATGAAAAAATGTTTTCTTTCTTATATAGAGATTTTTGGATCTTGTTGACACCGACATGCATGGTATCGATAGTAGTGGCACTGCATAGATGCCACAGGGTCCCAATGCAGGCCCTCGTATAGCTGCTAGGATGCAGCTATTCAGATCTCCACCTTCCACACCATTAGGTGGGAGCCATGACACGCCCACCAAGGAAACGACCACATAGGTAGGCTCTGGAGGTGGTGACGGAGATGAGGCCGATGATTTGACAAACTATATGGTTTCTTTTACTAAAGAAATACATGTGACCAACACAGGGACCCTTAAGAGAACCTTTATGGTCAACGAGGAAGGGCTTCCATTAAAGCATGTTAAAGTCCCAGGTAATTTTTAAAATTTATTTTTTTCATGTTCTCTATGTAGACAAATATAAATCATCTAAATTATTATTTTTAAATTAATAATCATATAATCATTTTGCATGTAGGGAACAACGATTTTTACAGGTCCTTGGAGAATAAGGATTTGTTGATTTTTCGGCCCACCATACGGGACAGGTGGAATTCCCAGAATTCCAACCTCAAAAAAGAATTGATGGATCATCTAGAAAGCCTTTTTGGTGTAGATACTTTTAATAAGACCTTGGCCACCACCGTAGCTGGCCAATATTTAAAATATATGTGAGAAACATATAGGAGGAACTTGAAACAAAATGATAGGTACGAGCGTCATCTGATGATTCCAGAGAGGGAGTGGAAGGCCCTCATCGAGGACGCAAAAGAGAATAAATTGACAGATGAAGGAAAAACACCCTCTGGTCCCAGAAGGTAAATTACAATTTCAATTGAATACCTTCAAAAAAATTTAGATGTAAATAAAACTATGGTATATATTAACATACTTGAAACTTTTGATGATAGATTGATTGACACGTCAAAGGCCACAAAATCAAGGTTTGTCAAATGTGGCCATCACAGGCTAGGCCAGGGCGGCTACTTGAAGTTGTAGTCACGAATTGTAAGCACCTAAATATCTTATTTGTATCGCCTTAAAAATTTTAGGTAATTGCAGCAAATAACATAAAAAATACATACTCTTATGCAATGCAGGGTGACGATTTTGGTACTGAAACCATGGAGGAAGAACTCAAGCTTGGTTACAAGTACGACTATAAAGCGGTAGTTGAACACCGAAAAAGATTGGGGTAGATACCAAGAACCACTTTGCAAGATAAGGTAAATAAAATTCAATCCACATTAACCTTTATTATTAAAAGAATACAGTCATGTTGGATATTATTAATATGTACAACTTTGTTTTAATCAAGGGAGCAACATTGTCAATGAACGCACTAGTACTATTGCAGAGCAGTGCATTGATAGAAGTTTGCAACCAGAAGATGGTTCTGATCCCATTCAGTCCCAATTTTCCACAGAGGCACAACCGCACGATGGTGCTATGACCGAGCTGGCACATGACGGGAACATGGTTGTATTTTAATCATATACTTAATAATTTCATAGTTATATATTTTGTACTTCTATTTTTTTTTACTTATACATTTATGATTGTCCTTATAAAGTTTATGGTCTCAATGGAAAAGAATGTTGTACTTGAGGCTCGTACAGTTGAAGAGGAGCACGCGGGGGAAACCATTCTAACAGTGTTGACCAATGCACTAGGTAAATAATTACATTGTAGGTGTTTTTTTTAATATTACTGAACTAGTTCAATGATATTTAAAAATTGGCCATTTAAATTTTGTATTTTTTTCTTTTGTAGGTGATGCCTCATCACAACGACCTCCATTACACTATGAGTACCCCATGACTAGGCGTGATTTGCGTGATAGGACACAATCACAATCATATTTTGAAGAGCACCCAGAGAACAGAGATGTAGATATTGATGAAATGATTAGGAACTATAGAGCTAAGAAGAAAAGGTCGGCTAAAAGTACTAAATGATGATGTACATGAATATTTTAATATGTTTGTTTTTGTTGTAAATGTTTCAATAGATTTATATGCTAGGTATTAGGGAATTCAGAGTGATGTGAGGGGGGGAAGGGGGCATAAGAGATTCTGCCTTCATGTGGTTGTCCCTGTTCAGTAGAGAATAATTTATTGGAGTTGTTTAATCTTGGAGCAAACCTCCCTCGATCCAATAGAGCAACAACAAAGTCAATGTTGACTTCGTTTCTACTACTTCAAATCAAGGGAGGCAATTTGATCAAATATTAGACACGTTGCTCCAATAAATTATTCTCAAAACCAAGAGGAGCTCATTCAGTTATGTTCTGACACTCTCGTAAAAATGCATCTTAGAGTAAATAATGCACTACAAATATTACGTGTATTGATTGTTTAGATATTTATGGAGGTTGAATGATTTTGGCAGGTACTTTAAGATCTTTATTCGTCGATTGAGGGAAGCTCAAGACTAATAGAGGGCCATACAGCTGAAGAGAAACACGCGGGGCCAACCATTCCAACTGTACTTTCGACCAGTTCATCAGATCATGTGTGATTGCTCCTTTCAGCATATACATTTATATAGCCATCAATTCTAGTTATTTTAGTTTAGATCTATTTATTTCTTTTTAAATATAATATAGCTAAAAATGTGTGTAGTGAATAAATGGATCCATGCTACCATATGTGCCTTCTCCTTGGTAGATCTTCTTGCATCACAAGTTGTAGAAAACTCAACATGTGGGTAGTTTGTGCACTTGTTCTAGGTTCTTCTATTTTCAGGATCATCTAGGTTGTGCCTTGTCTGTGATTGTTGTGAAATGGTGAAGCACATATTCTGGGATTGCTAGTTTGCCATGATTACTGGCTATGTTGAATGGTTGATATGTGATTACTATGTAGAAGCTAATCAATGGTTAGAGTGCATTAAAGATGAACACTTTCTCTTAGTTAACATAAGGTAAACAAGTACCAATATTTATTCCATATCACATCTTACCCTATGAATCCCATTCGTCTTTCTCATAATACTAGTCTCTGCATGTATGATCTAGCCATAGTGAAAGATCTCTACAAGCCATAGTGAAATCTCTCTACCTGTATCATGACCATATGAAGAATCTCTCTATAGCAGTCTATGTTTCCCTATTTAACACCATATAAGATCTATCTTAACCATATTCAAGCTATTACACAGATCAGTCTAAGATTAGTAATGGAAATCAGACTCTTATGTGATTCAGATCCTAATAGTAATGATAAAGATTTTTTCACATATTGATAAAGATTTAGATCCTGTAGGAAGCTTTTTTCACAATTTTATATAAAATGCACAAAAAAACATGTTTAAATGCTGCAAACATTTCTCCATTGCAATACTATGCCATTGTATAATCATCTTTTGCATCAAGATTATTTAGATTCACTAAGTTGCAAGGGTTATTTCCCCAATGGCTATCAAAGACCTTGGACTCCATTCATGCTGGATAAGGGAAGAAATTTTTCCAGCTGCTATGAAACATGTGATTGTATTGATCCCAGCATAATCATGAAGGTATTTCAACTCAACCTTAAGAGATGCACTATAGCCACATGTTTTTTCTGCAAATAAAATCCATTGACACTTTGAGTCTGCATTGTCAATGGATTGTCCTTGATTTATAAATGCTTGGACTACATCTCTCCTAGGATCTCCCTGAACCATGCTTTAATCATTGGCACCACCCTTGATAAAATAGGTCACCTGTGCTTTCTGCAAAGAAGATACTCTCACCATCATCACTAGTTTTTTTTAAAAGGGATAGTCCTTTTGTTTCTGGAATAGAGCGATTGGAGTTTCTAAATCAAATGAGGGAACTTGGTCCTAAAGCTCTTCTATGAATCTCTCAACATCATATAAGCAACAAATCAATAAATATTATAACCCCTGTCACTGCACTGATTCTAGCTTATAAATATGCCTTTGAGGCATTTACTAAATAGACAAAATCTAAGAATTCTTCAACATGAAATCCACAGGTACAAGTCCAATTCCAATCATCGTATTTCCACCATCGAGTTTTTGTTAGTGCCTTGCTATCATGCAAAAGGAATATTGTGTTTTTTCCATGAAGATGGTATTCTTGAAAAGCCTTGTCTGGTATATACTTCGATGTGTTTCTCGGCCTGCAGAAATATCAATGCCATGGGAATGTGCCTACCCATTTGTTTTAATGATCTTGAGAATATCTCTCATCCGAGAATCCCAAAATGCCAGATAAAAGAAACCGCCACTTCAAACTCTCCTCAGACACACAGTAACCAAGAAACTAGAGACACCCTCCTGCTGTAATGCTTCCACCTTTTATGTGTTGGGCTCTAACCACCAGCTGCCATCTTTGACATTGCATAAAACGTCTTTACAATATTCAAGCCTGCTCGTCCTACTCTATCTGGTTTGTCAAATTTTGCAAAAACATTTGAAAGGTTTGCTCCATTGAATCCATCAACCAACTTTACTACAGCTTCGTAATCTATATCTCCATATTTAAAAATCACTTGAATGAGGCATTCGCGTAATGTTGGATCACTACCAGATGACAATAGCACTGACCCTGAGAAACATAGCAAGTCTAGACCACAGTCAATCAATTTTTTTTTACTATTTTCAAACATTCCAATGAGAAGTACCATTACTATCACATGGCCCAGCTTCGTTTTTAGTTCATCAAGAGATTGTATCTCCAACCACTTTGGTAATTCCTGAAGTCTATATATGCAATATGTCCATCGCACATTGCAAAAATGTTCCCGGGATGTGGATCTTCATGAAACAACCCAAATTCTAGCATATTGTTGCTATATTGTTACTATCTCCATCTATCCATATTGTTGCTACCCATTTCTCTAGAAACCAAGTGGATAGCATATTTCCATTAAATTTAAATATGACATTGAAGAAGGACACGCATATCATGACTGGAAGTTTTCTTGTTTCATCCTATGAACTTCGAATTACAAAACTGTATAAAAACAAACAATTCTTGAACAGATCTAGTAACTTTAGGTGTTGTTCATACGACATTCCCAGTTCCACCTGTTTCCTTTTGATTCGAGTTATAAGGCTGATACATTCCCATGCCATATACCTTGGTCCATTTCTCTTGATTTCACCCTCCCCTTCTTGGGCAGGAGGAGAGGGTTTTGTTTGGGTCGTTACACCTCTAACGTGCATTATGGTATTCATCATACACTCGACACTACTGAAGGAGTGTCTACTCAATCACACTATTTATGTCCATAATGCCTTAGCTCAATCTAGTAGGTTCACTTCTCTATTGCTCAATGGACTTGCAGTTTTGGATATGCCAATCTTTACTACCAACCAATTCATATAAGTTTGGAAAAAGACATTGCCTTATGAAAGTGGCAATGGAATATTTTAGGGCTTGTCAGTATAATATGGAAAAATTCCTTTGGCATATATGGAAAACGATGCATGCTAGCTTGAAACGACAAGAAGACAAATTGTTTTTGTATTTTGAGGAGAATTATTTTAAAATAATATCTTCAACCAACATTTCATTAAATTTGAGACAGAGAGTAAGATCCATTCTTTGAATAGAATTCACAAGTTCCAAATGCTCGTTTTTTCACATTATATATTTTATGAAGGCAAGAACATGTCATGACCCTTGTGAATTATGTTTCCAATTTGCAGTGTGCATTTAATATTTTGGATGTTATTCCAAAAAGGAAATGAACATGGTCTAGTTGTTTAAATGACCAGCCACAATTATTGAGTTCCATTCTTTTCCCATGATCGATTTGGATGAAATCTGAAACCAAGCCAACTGCCACTAGAATCAGGAGTATTATACATAAGACATTACCTTCCAATGAAATATGCACACATTGATCCAGATTATTTTTGGCACGAAATGAGAGTGGAGATGTAATAAAGAAATGCACAGAGATGTCACGAATATCCAATAATATAACATAAATGTATCAGAGATGCAACCATAAACACATAGATATAGTAATACATGATTTATATTAATGAAATAAATGTACAGAGACTATAAAAATACAGAGTGAAAGACTCGCTAGAATGGTGGCAGCTTATCTCTGAGAAGATATGTGATGGCTACTCACATTCGCAAGAAGATGATTACAATGAGGCTCTGAAGGCCTTTTTACAATAAACCGGAATTCCAAAAATCCTAGACATCCAAAAACCTAACCCTAGGAGATGAAGCGCCAAAAGTCATGTGGGCCCCGTTTGGGTAAGTTAGTACATCAACTTCCCGGGGTCGTAACTTTTGCATATGAACTTCGTTTTAGGCATATGATAGCCCGTTGGAAAGGTATCATTGAGGATATTCATTTTTGGGGCTCAATGATGCCTTCAACTATCATTGAGAAGATGTATCTCGAAAAAACCTTCATTTAGTCCCTCAAAATAGCCCTGGAAGTTAAAACTACTAAAAATAGTAAATTGTCAAAATTACCAGAAACACTGTTTTGAGCCAGTTGGAAAAGGTGGGTGGCCACTGATATCCACCTGTATCAATCCCCCCTCCTTAAAAATAAATGGTCTCCATTGCGTTGAGTTCCTTGGGGAGAGGGAGAAGTGTTTGCTGAATCTGCATCTTGGTGAGTTGTTTGTCTTGCTGGAGACGCCGCATTGCTCAGTTTGTGGAAGTCTATCACGACCCTATTGAGGTTGAGGCTGTTCAAAAAGTTGAGCTACATGAGAGGACGGTATGGAGAACAAAATATTTTCACTTTGATGCAACCTTGTCAACCTACTTATGTTGGATATAAGGTGCTTGGGGCGAGGTTGTAGTGGTTGTAGTGTCCTTATGTTCCCCTTTTGAACAGATTATGAAGAAGATAAATTATGTAGTATGAGATACTACCTTGCGGCACTGTTTAGGTAGAACAATAGTCATAACTACCTATGGTATTCTGTAGAGATGACCCCTCAAAGTAACAATGACACTACGGGGTCGAGACTCATAAATAACATGATGCTTCCACATATATGGCTTGTAAATGTGTTGAACCTGCACAGAATAGATCTAGCTAAACAATAATACACACATTTGCAAAGAGAATTGGAGAAGGAAGAAGAAAGAGAAAAAGAATGGAAGAATTCCCATTAACCATATTGCACCCTCAAAGAGTGAATAATTTACAATAGATATAGGTCATCATGACTTGCACCATCACGTCCACACGAAAGCAGCCAAGAAGACTATATATTTGTATCATACGGTTCCACCTACGTAGTGTGAGGGAACTGAGCCTAAGATCCCTGGCTACTTCAATGAATCGGACGGTTTAACATGCGCAAAGTATTGTTGGAGACGTAAGATTGAGATGAAATCCAGCGTGATTTACTGACAGCTTCAAATTAAGCCGAGGCTGGGATTTCTTGGATCAATCCGGATCCTTTATCTTCACGAATGAGTTAGAGGTTTTTTTGTTGCAAAGGATCTCAATGGAAGGCGCCTGTGTCGCTACAGCAGCCGAACGGGAACTGGCAAGGAGAAGCTACATTCTGAGCAGACTAATCGAGGAAAATCGCGCGTTAGGCAGACATGAACGAAGAGTGAAGAAGGATTTGGCATTGCCTGAAAAGATCCCACCAAGTTTGGAACCCAAGACCTCGACCTCCACGATCTGCCAAAGCACGCAGCGACCCGCATCGGGCCACGAAGAGGAAGTGGAGGAGGACTTGAAACACCTTCAGAGTCTCCAAGACGAAGTTCATCTGATTGCCAAGAAGGAACAGGGGAACCCCACGAACAAGATCAAGGGCCCCCTCAAAAATGAGAAGAACCCATCTGGGTCTGCTCATCACAACAGGCTAGTTGTTTCCCAGGAAACACTCTATTCTAAGGGGGAATCAAGGAATGACGCCAACTCCAAGCCTGCCAAGGCCGCGACTGTGAGTGAGGTCACTAGTGGTACTGCAAATGTTGTCCCATTGGCTATTGTGGAGGTGAATTTGGCAGCGGTTGCATCTGCACTGAAAGTGAGAGTGAAAGCTGCAGATATGTCGGCATTGCTGCAAGAGTGGGCCTTTATATGTGCAAGGCAGAGCTTAGATGTCGACAAACTTAATAGCAAGAGGTTTGCTCTGGCTTTGAAGAAGGAATTTGATACTTCTTATGGCCCTGCATGGCACTGTATTGTTGGGACAAGCTTTGGATCATTTGTTACCCATTCACTGGGAGGCTTCTTATATTTTTCTATGGACAAAGTATCAATTCTTCTCTTCAAAACTACGGTTGAACCCTTGGACCAATAGTACAAAGAAAGCACAATTTTTTGTACAGAGATAAATTCGAGGAAGGTTTTGGTCTCAAGCAACTATATGCTAATTGTTAAGGTTGTAGCCCGAAGTATTGATATATTACATGCTATCAGTCTAAAGTAAGTTGATACTTGGAAGTTTGGTATGGCTCTGTTTCTATGGAATATCAAGTTTAGAAACTTGTCCTTCACCTGCTTGATCGAAGAAGTTGTAAACCAATCTTCTCTTATTGGTATTATGTGTTGAAAGCCAATTTGATTAAAGTTGGACAGATGTTTGCTTCTACTACGATAAGTAAAACAGCTTGCAAATGATTGCAGGATTACAGTTTTGTATCTTATGAATTAAATGTGCTTTGTTGCAAAAAAATAAATAAATTCTAGGTGTGAGTGAATTAACTCCAACACCCCCCCTGAACATCACTATGGTGAAAATAAAGAATGGGTCCCGGCTACGAGGCCATGTTAGGTACCCAAATACAAAAGATACACTAAACTAAACAAGGAAAGAGGGAAAACCTCATGGGAACAAACCCCCCCCTCAAATTACAATGCATAAAATAAAAAATGATAAAGAACAAAAGGTAGTTGCTAAGCAACCATGTCCTTCACTCCAAGAAGACCTCGCAACTATGCAAGTTTGTGCTCTTTGAAGATTTTGTTGAAGATGTACATGTCTGCACGGATCTGATGAAGTATATGCATCATTAATATTTCCACACATATCAACTTTATCTTCTTGTAATGAATAATATCCAAATAAAATTTGAATGAAATTTTGAAAACCGTGTGGTCGTTTCTAGAAAAATGTTGAAATTTTGTTGATTTTGAAATGATCATAACTTCAGTTTCCGAACTCCGTTTCGAGCGATTTTTTTTTGAAATTGGATATTTTCCCAAGAGGAATTCAATTATCCAATTTGTTTCTGCAAATTTTTCTTATAAAATATCAGAATGGTGTCTGATGTGCGCGGCTCCCTTTTTTACTCCTGAGATACATGCATGGTGCATGCAAAAGTGTCTGTATGTGACTCCTGAGATGCATGCCATATATCTTCCACATGAATTTCAGAAAAAAAAAACTGAAATGGAGTAGACATCATCTTCAATCATTGGAATACAAATTTCTGCAAATACTTGTGTTGAAGGCTCTTCAAACTGAGATGATTTATCTTCCAATGGTTTTTCTACATTCTCTATCTTGTCAACATTTTGCATGCATTCTTCCTTATTCCCAAATAAAACCTCCAATTTGTTCCATAAATCATTTGGAGTGAATTATTTTGAGTCATCATATACTTGATGGAGAATTCTGGGAGAAATAAAATAGAGGATACATCCTATGACCATATCTTGTCTATTGGGAAAGTCATTTTTCTCATCGATGTAATCAGGCTCTATTTCCATTGCCATAGTTATTTGGTACAAGCCTCTGCATCTGAGCATAAGCAGAATTTTTGGCTTCCATTCCAAATAGTTATGAGGCGTGAGAAGTATTTATGGCGAATAATCCATCTTTTTGTTGTCTTTAATCTTTTGTACCTGCAAAAAATAATTTGGTGTAGCTTTTTCTTAGCAGTCCGTCGGCTTTGATACCATGTAAATGTGTTGAACCTACACAGAATAGATCTAGCTAAACAATAATACACACATTTGCAGAGAGAATTGGAGAAGGAAGAAGAAGGAGAGAAAGAATGGAAGAATTTTCATTAACCATATTCCACCCTCAAAGAGTGAATAATTTACAATAGATATAGGATACATGAGTAACTAATGAGCCATAGTGGTGGTCTAGATTGATCTGAACACACACCAGCAGTTACAAGAGCAAACTACCACCTAGTCTAGTCTCTCAGGCAGTTACGGGAGTGAACTGCCACCTAGCTGAGTTAACTAGTCAACTAGTCTTCAGTTAACTGACTAAACAAAGACTAGTGAGTTGGTGATGATCCCAATGTTGCATGGTGAAAAAACCAATGCAACATATAAACTCAACTCAACAATTCAAACTGAAGTGTCAACTGAAAGAGAATATTCTCCAAGTGGAATATTCTCCCCTAAAATATAGGAGACTGGATAATGACTAATTATGACTAATAAACAAGGAATAACCTTAGGAAAAATAAATCCTAGGTGTGTGTGAAGTAACTCCAACATGGTTGGCCCAAGAGAACATCATAGAGATCCAATGGGGAAACATAATATAATACCTCATCTTTGAAGGATTGGATGCCATATGACAATCGGCATTGCTAGCTGACACGAAGATCTCGTCCTTGGCGAAGCCACCCAATGTTGTGTGGCTACGGGTGTGGTGTTGTCGACAATCCTAATTGTTTGATGACCTCTACTGAGATGAGTTTCTTCTGGCTTCCGCTATCAACAATAAAATGCAATTGGGTCCTCTTCACCCAAATCTGTGAATGAAAAAGGCACTCCCCTTCTTCAGGATCTGTTGGTTCTTCTAGTTGAATTGATGCGGTCGCGACAATAACAGTGGGGTCTGCGTCGATGATCTATCTTTTACCAATATTCAGAATCAGATTCTGAATCAAGGTTTGGCTCCTTGTCTTTGATCTCGGCCACCAATGACTGTTTTGAGCAACATTCATTGGTGTTGTGCCAGGGGATTTTGTGGAAATCACACCATTTTCTGGTGTCCTTCTTCGTCTTCTCGTGACCCTTCTTTGCCTATGGCTTAGACTGGTTTTTAGAAAGTTTTTTGTTAGGGTCGTCTTTATCATACTTTGGTTGTTACGTATTTTCAGACCCAAACTCCTGTTTTTTATGGTACTTAAATTTCTATTCAATTTTAACAGCATATCGATAAGCAACACTGAGTGATAAGATGTCCAGAAAATCCATTTCAGTTTGGATGTATCTGTGTAGAGCCCCATGGTATTTTAGAACCAAATTTCGTTTAGAGTCTTTGATACCCAGCTTGGTGCACAAGGTATGGAAGGTATTGGTGAACTCCAGAACTTCTTGGCCCCTCTCTTGCCACAGTGTGGTCCATCTCATGTACTGGTCCTCATAGTTTCCAACAGGGTAATACTGTTCCTTTACTGCATCCACAAAAAATCCCATGTGGGCTCGGCCCCATATATTCTAGACTCCTCTGTGGAACTTTTCTCCTAGTAATTTTCCCACCAATGTTTTACATGAGGGAGAGATTTAAGGAGCGCGAAGGTGATCTTTTCTCTATCGGAAAAATTGTGAATAGAGAAACAACCTTCTAGCAAATTTAACCATTTGTCTAGGGCACTTGCATCTATTTGTCCTTCAAATACATAAATATCAAAATTAAATTGTACCTTGAAAGGCGAGGTGCTTCCAAAGTGGTCTCTTGATGAAGATGCGTCTGTTGCTATCAGCAGGCGTTGAAGAATGTGGGAAAAATTCTCCATCATTTCATCCCTCTGTCGCGTGAGAGCTTGCTCAAGCAACAGATTGATAGGATCGTCTGCTCTATCGTTTTTCTTTTCTTCCGCCATGGATGGTTTCTTGGGTGTGCAAGAGCGATTTTCTTAAAGAGAGACAATATCGAGACCCAAATTTCTATACTCAGACCTCGTCGGGGACATGGACTGAAAAATGATCAAGAGCAGCCTACTCTGATACCACTGATCCTGATTATTTTCGGCACGAAATGAGAGCGGAGATGTAATAAAGAAATGCACAGAGATATCAAGGATATCCAATAATATAATAGAAATGTATCAGAGATGCAACCATAAACACAGAGATACAGTAATACACGATTTCTATTAATGAAATAAATGTACGGATACTGTAAAAATACAGAGTGAAAGACTCGCTAGAATGGTGGCAGCTTATCTCTGAGAAGAGATGTGACAGCTACTCACATTCTCAAGAAGATGATTACAATGAGGCTATTAAGGCCTTTTTACAATAAGCTGGAATGCCAAAAATCATATACATCCAAAAACCTAACCCTAGGAGATGAAGCGCCAAAATTCATGTGGGTCTCGTTTGGGTAAGTTAGTACATCAACTTCCCGGGGTCGTAACTTTTGCATACGATCTCCATTTTAGGCGTATGATGGCCTGTTGGAAAGGTATCATCGAGGAGATTCATTTTGGGGGCTCAAGCATGCCTTTTACTAACATTGAGAATCTCTATCTCGAAAAACCTTCATTTAGGCCCTCAAAATAGCCCCGGAAGTTAAAACTGCTAAAAATAGTAAATTGCCAAAATTGCTAGAAAACTGTTTTGAGCCAGTTGGAAAAGGTGGGTGGCCACCGATATCCACCTGGATCACACATGGACCTATATAATATTTCCCAAATAGAAGAGATAAGAGGGAAGGTTCTTCTCTTCAAAATTGGATATCCTTACCAATCTCATGAACAAAGAGATGAAACATAGAAGTATATTGATACAAAAATACAACTCTACTGTGATGCATTTGGCAAAGAATCCTATATATGGAAATCTTATGTATTTACTTATTTCTATCAAGGACAATCTCAAAGAAATCAGATTCACCCTCAGAAGGAGGGCGTTTGTTCTGCACATCATGTGAATTGGAATAGTCAACATTTGCTAGCCATTGTGAATCAAGTTTACCCATTGAGAAAAGATCATTGTTGGGCTCCAGATTTATAACATTTTCTTGCTGGTTCTTGAAGATGTTGTTTACTCTCCTGAAGTCTTTTGTTAAACAAATGGCATTCTTTCTGTGTTATTCATATTCTGCTACACATATATGCTCTGTTGTATACAGAAATCATGAAGTGCTTCCAAAGCCACAAATGAGCGAAGAATTCAACTATAAATGCAACAATAAACAGCTAAACAAAGTCAAAAATAGAATCATTGATATAGTCAGGTCCACGAAGAAGATAGTTTGTTTAAAAGTGATCTGCGATTTGAAGAGGAATCGCTATAGCTGGACTTTTGACATATCGATTCTCAATAGTTGGCACCATGTGTTTTTATGCCACTTCATAGATCCGTGCATGTATAACGCAAGGGAGAAAACTGTTTGTTAAGCATGAGATAAAGGCAATCTTTAGATGCTACTAAATCGAAACATGTGTGTTGGACTTTGAATCGTTGGTTCTCAACGAGCACTTAATAGCTGGCATCAAGTATCACTTAGTGTCATGAGATAAAGGCAATTTTAAACCGATTGATTATGTAAAACGTGTCTCATTCTCCGGTGATACTCTTAAAACCGTTTTGTAACTACTTGTTTATCTAGGGCGCAAAGCCATGCATTGTAAGGGATATGAAACCTTATATAAAGAGCTGCTATGCTCGAGAAATGGGGGAGAAGATAGACGGAGCATAGATTAGCTAGAAGAATGGAGCAGAGATCGAATCTCCAAGCACTTGTATTGTTCTTATTTTCAATAAAGTAGTTAGAGTTTCATTGATACGACTTCTGTTATTGCAAGTTTGCTGTAAGTTATTCATTTTCCAATATGCGTTGATTTAAAGAACAGTCTGTTGACAGAGAAGGCAGGGCCCCCTTCGATGGAAACAAAGCTGTATACATTGCATTTACAGTAGACTCCATCTTCAGATTTGAACATCATCTTTCAACAAAGATTCGATTCCAATATACATTGTCAGTTTTCTCATTGGTTTAATAGAACAGAAGTAGCATTTCATTTGATTGCAATAGAGAGTTTCATTGCATTATAAAATAGAAGGTTGTTGAGTTGTGTGGAGTAATAAGTAGCAAAAACTTAATTGTTTTCAGTCATCAGTGTGCAGTAGACCTTTTACATGCATATGATCACTTTTAATTAATACAGAACAGTTTTATGAAGTTAGTACAGAGTAGTGCAAAACGAGTGCAGAACAAAGTAGAGTACAATAGATTCTTCCAGCAAGTTTCTTTTAGTAGTTCAGAGATTAGTTTGACATTCTTTAAACCCCCTCTTCAAACCCTTCATTTCCTGTGCTGGTTCCTCTAGGTCTACCTTCCCGAGTTGACAATTAAATGTTGATTTACATGGTATATCTTTAGCCCAACATTTTGGCGCCGCTGCCGGGGAGGTACTAAAAAGGATTGGAGAGTCGGTACTATGTTTTATCAAATTCATTAGTGTGCAAGTGGTTCATTTCAGCAGTGTTAGATTACATTCAACAACAAAGAGGTTTTCATTTTAGTAGATTTTATTCAACAGCAGCAGAGTCTTGATTTCAGCAGTATTAGATTTGATTCAGCAGTTGAGTTCATCAGTATAAGAGGGTGTGCATTTGATTCAGTAGAAGCAAATTTCCATTCAGCAAGAGTGCATTTCATTTTATTTCAAGCTAGTATGGGTTTCAAAATTATTATGAGTTGATGTGACTTTCAAAGTTTTTAGCAAACCACCTACAACAAAAGAAAAAAATCACAAAAAAATTGACTAATGGATTCAAGATTGAATGAACGGAAGAAGAGATTGTTGCAGGAACTTTCGTGCATCTTGCAGGAACTTGAAGAGATCTCTGCAGCTCAAGAGATGGAGGAGGAAAAAGTTGATTCAGTGGTTCTGTGTGAACACCTTTTCCAACCTACAGAGAACAATGAGCAATTAGAAAGTCCAGCAGCAAAAGAACATGGTATGCATAATCATATTGAACATTGGTTTCAATCTGTTCTACAGCCTTCAGATGCTCTTCTTCTTCAGTAATTCTTGGAAATCAAGCAACCGGTGTGGCTTGCTCAGCATGCCTTGGTAATTATACATCTATATCTTCTATCAAAGGGCATGAATTCATTATTGATTCTGCTAAGACGGTGGCTACATTGGTTATTTGCCTATACTTAAAGAAATGTTTCATTTCTTTAAGTAGGTACGTAGGATAGTGAATAAAAGATAGCACCTTTGAATAGTTTATGTTTTCTGCAAATAAAAAGGGCATCAACTCAAATAAGAAGTGATTGAAGATTTTCCATCTAAATGATGAATGAATGAGTTGACAGCATATGCTCAGAGTACAGGGGTTCTTCTCAGCAGTTCCTATTAATCAAGATGGACAGTTCTTAGGACTGTTAACATTCTATTACCGTGCCAGTGTTAAAGAGGTGAATTCGTTTGCATGAGGACATGCAAAAGGCTAGGCATGGGGGGATGTTGGGCTCCGGATTTATAACATTTTCTTGCTGGTTCTTGAAGATATTGTTTACTCTCCTGAAGTCTTTTGTTAAACAAATGGCATTCTTTCTGTGCTATTCATATTCTGTTACACATATATGTTCCGTTGTATACAGAAATCATGAAGTTCTTCCAAAGCCACAAATGAGCGAAGAATTCAACTATAAATGCAACAATAAACAGCTAAACAAAGTCAAAAATAGAATCATTGATATAGCCAGGTCCACGAAGAAGATAGTTTGTTTAAAAGTGCTCTGCGATTTGAAGAGGAATCGCTATAGCTGGACTTTTCCTTGACATATTGATTCTCAATAGTTGGCGCCATGTGTTTTTATGCCACTTCATAGATCCGTGCATGTATAACGCAAGGGAGAAAACTGTTTGTTAAGCATGAGATAAAGGCAATCTTTAGATGCTACTAAATCGAAACATGTGTGCTTGACTTTGAATCGTTGGTTCTCAACGAGCACTCAATAGCTGGCATCAAGTATCACTTCGTGTCATGAGATAAAGGCAATCTTAAACCGATTGACTATGTAAAACGTGTCTCATTCTCCGGTGATACTCTTAAAACCATTTTGTAACTACTTGTTTATCTAGGGCGCAAAGCCATGCATTCTAAGGGATCTGAAACATTATATAAAGAGCTTCTATGCTCGAGAAATGGGGGAGAAGATAGACGGAGCATAGATTAGATAGAAGAATGGAGCAGAGATCGAATCTCCAAGCACTTGTATTGTTCTTATTTTCAATAAAGTAGTTAGATTTCATTGATACGACTTCTATTATTGCAAGTTTGCTATAAGTTATTCATTTTCCAGTATGCGTTGATTTAAAGAACAGTCTGTTGACAGAGAAGGCAAGGCCGCCTTTGATGGAAACAAAGTTGTATACATTGCATTTACAATAGACTCCATCTTCAGATTTGAACATCATCTTTCAACAAAGATTCGATTCCAATCTACATTGTCAGTTTTCTCATTGGTTTAATAGAACAGAAGTAGCATTTCATTTGATTGCAATAGAGAGTTTCATTGCATTATAAAATAGAAGGTTGTTGAGTTGTGTGGAGTAATAAGTAGCAAAAACATAATTGTTTTCAGTCATCAGTGTGCAGTAGACCTTTTACATGCATATGATCACTTTTAATTAATACAGAACAGTTTTATGAAGTTAGTACAGAGTAGTGCAAAACGAGTGCAGAACAAAGTAGAGTACAGTAGCTTCTTCCAGCAAGTTTCTTTTAGCAGTTCAGAGATTAGTTTGACATTCTTTAAACCCCCTCTTCAAACCCTGCATTTCCTGTGCTGGTTCCTCTAAGTCTACCTTCCCGGGTTGACAATCAAATGTTGATTTACATGGTATATCTTTAGCCCAACAATCACCACTATATTCATAAAAGGCACTTGGTAATTTTTTAGGACTAGGAAAAAGTGTCCTTTTGAATCATGGATGAGCCACCCTTTGATCATTGGCCGGAGCATACTCAAATGCATTCTAGCCAAGATTTACCAACACAGTCACATCATAGTTGGTTGCAATTATTGGGTACAAAGGATTACTAAACTCATATAATTTTCATGTCATAGAGTAAACCTCTTGTCATGTAATGTATAATAAACTCTTTTGTTTTCAAGATCAAAGCCACATCCAATGACAGTGTTCACAACACCCCAAGCTCTTTTTGTAGAAGATAAATTATGCTGTCTCACCATCTACCTGATCCATCCCTGCATCAACACCCACACGTTATTTCAATTCAAATTCCAACCTTCATGTGAATACAATATGGAACTATAAAGAAAATACAATATTCATTTCATAGTTGGAGAGATATCAAGAACATGTTATTCATTATTATTATATAAGGTATTGGCTATCAAATATGCATACTGCCTTCAAAGAAACTAATGAAAAACATCAACAAGCATGCATTCTTCAGAGCACTGGCTAATGCAAACCCAATTCCTTGATTTTGATTCTATGCAAACTGTAGAAATTTAGTCTCCATGGCAATCTCCCAGTAATAATTGTGTAGCAAACAAATCAGTTATTGACATTGGAATGAAACTGTCAACTTCCAATCATTTCATGTGCTAAATGCTAGGTAAATTTCATGTTGTAAGGACTTAAAATATGTGCAATCATTCTAGGGGTGGTCACTTGGAATATATGGCTAGAAAAAAAAATCTTTCAAGAGATGAGAAAAGCATCACTACATGTCCATGGGCAAGATCTCTTGGAACATTTGTGAGGGTGTACCATCCAAATGTGATGAAGATTAAAGGGTGCATTAGAATATCAACACAAGTTTGTGCACTAGGGGATTAAAGTCTTCAATTGTGACTAATCAAATTCAATCCATTGTAAAAAAGAATATCAAAGAACTAATATGGGTACACCTAAACCTGTAGAGTAAGGATATGAGTGGTTATCTTGGTGGGAATTGTGAGCATTACATTAAGGTGGTTGATGATTCATTCCATGTTTTGAAGCTCACATTCATTAGTTAGTTGTGGCTTCACATTCTAATGAGGTGTTGAAAGACCCCATTCTAAGTCAACAATCCATCTCCTTAGAAACCTTTAGCTAATGAAATGAAAAATTAGAGCATAGTACTTAGTACTTGCTACTATATACTAGACCATTGAAGCTTGCTGGAAAATTAATCGGATTGAGGTTGGAATGAATGCTTAAATCTCACATTGCAAGTGATACATCTATGGATGATTTGAATGTTTTATGAAAAATGAAGGTGCACTCAAGTAACAACTCCTAGGATATGCTTTCAAACACACTTAATGGGCAGTAAATGCTAAGACTTATTTAACCCCATGGTATCTTGATGAGAAATATTAAACCTAGTTATATATTCTTCCATTATTTCTTTTCCTTTTTGGATATGTCATTCAAACTAGAAAGGAGAATGACAAGAAATTTCCAGAATTGGAGGTCATTTCATGAGAAATAGTTAGTAGACTTTGGTGTGGCTCGTGTCGAGGCTCAAAATCCAAAGGACATGACTGGTGAGACAGGAAATCTCGGTTACATGGAACCAGAGGTACATAACAAACTCGATCATATATTTTTACAAACAGAGTTTGTTGTTTTCTGTGGAAAACTTTATTTCTCGGAACTTTCGTGTTCTATAGAAATTCTCAGGGTTTTACTATTTTGTTTTTAGGTGTAACATAGGCTAGGTTAAAGAAGTTGTTAAGATTTTGTTTTGATTTGGTAAACAATTAAGTCTTCAATCATGAATCCTTTTGTTGTTATATTGAATGCTACATCTTGCAAGCATAGATGTTTCAGAGCTCATTTGATCACATTGCTTAGCTTCTTTGGCCTTGAAACTGGTGTCTTTTTTTATTACATGCATGTCGATGTACATGATGAGATACCTACTACGAGGATAAAGAACGGGATTACCTAACTTGATATAAATGCCTCACCTAATGGTAGGAAAAGAGTGATCTTGGTCATTTAAAGAACGATGTCTCATATTGGCTCTACCCAACTTGAAATAAATGCTTCATTTCAAGAAGGAGCTTAGCTAAATCAACAATAGTATCTCACTTGAAAAGCAAGAACAAACTCAACACAAATAAATTTGAAGAGCTTTATCATTCTGAGATAATTGCCTCACATTGATAGTGAAATCCTATACTCCAAGGTGATTAGGCTATCCATACGGGGGATGTTCCACTTTCCATCCATGCTCATGACCAACCATAGTTGCCAAAATCAAATTACATAATGGTGAAATCCATATATTTTCATCAATAAAGTCATCACTCCATGTTGTAAAAATATGGGAAGCATGGCAATCATTGTTGAATTGTTTGAAATGTTAGAAAAGTAACAAGATGCACCTAAATCTTTGTAATCAAAATTTACATGCATGACTCTTGGTCAACTAATTATTATAAATATATTATTTTACTAACTAAAACATATGCTTTGGTCTTGTTATCATCCCTCCAGTCTTTTAAAACCTTGAAATTGTTATATAACTGTTGACTGCACAAAAAATCCATTGAACATCTCTGAATTGTTAATGATTTGGTTGAATTAATCTCCATCTTGGGTTTGTATTCCTCTAAAAGAAATAATTGGTGCAAAGATATTTGTGGGTAACAATGCAACTTCATTTTCATCTTGTCTTTTTCTTTAATTCTTATTTATGTTCATTATCACAGAGTGCATCTACTGATTCTATTGACTTGATTCAGGTCCTTGATGGAAAGTCGTACAACAAAAAATGTGATGTTTACAGCTTTGGCATCTGTCTATGGGATATTTATTGGTGTGATATGCCATATGCAGATTTGATTTTTGCAAAGATGACCTATGCAGTTGTCAAACAGGTGAATTAATCATTATCACATTTACTCTTTAAAAAAAAATTAAGATTTAGTGTCTGTAGAGTTCTCAGTCAAATAAGTTGATTTTGTGTCATTTACTTTATGTCAGAATCTGCGGCCGGAAATTCCACGTTGTTGCCCCATTTCTCTTGCAAATGTGATGAAAATATGTTGGGATGCAAATCCTGATAAGAGACCAGAGATGGATGAGGTGGTTAAAATGTTAGAGAATATAGATACACATAAAGGTGGAGGAATGATCCCTCTTGATCAACCTCAGGGTTGTTTATGCTTTTTCAATCACCGTGGTCCTTACCTTATCTACTTAGAAACAGGTTAGAAAGGCTTAAAACCTTTCTATGAAAAGCGATAAACAAGGGACAATTTTTTCATTGGTTCATTAAGATAATGTTGCATATAATAGAAAATATTCTTAAACATGAAAGGTGTATTTCCCATATAATAGCAAGAATTATATTTATTATAGTCATAGTGTTGGTGGAATATCCACTCATCAACCTTTCTCATGAAGTGGTGACTCGCACTCCCACCAGACTCCATCTTCTTTTGAAGGTATATTCTTTGAGAGTTTGACTCCTTTAAAATTTTCTTCACCTTTAGATAAGGTTTTATATGGTAGGTCGTGGGTTAATTTGAATGCATGGTCATCTTGTGATTGGGGTTTAGGGAGTTTTTCAAAAACTATTTCTAGAGTTGGCCTAAGTTTCCAACCCCCCAGGGTTGTGTGCTTGTTTATGTTTAAGTATTGATGAGTGAGGGTTTGGTTGATGATGGTCCAAGGGGTTTTTATGGGTAATTTAAGTTTTCTTCAGAACTTTCTAGTCCTATTCAAATGTGGGACTTTACATATAATTTGAGACCTAGAAGGTAGAATGATATTGGTTTGAGTGGGGGTGTTGTTGGTGGTTTAGGTTTGAATGAGGGGTTGGGAACTAGAAGTGTGGTAAGAGGGAAAAAACATTTATATTCTTGGCTAAATAAATGGTTGTTTCAAAATTTTATACTGACAAACAATTATCCATTGATGGGTTTCTTAAAGCATTGAATAGCCCCAGAGGTGTTACTCAATGATTTGTTTATATTTTAATGTCCAAGGGATTGTTAGCCCCTCAAAAAACAAGCCTTAAGGAGACTAGTGGATAGTCACAAGCCATATTTGATTCTCCTGTAGGAACATATGTGTGAAGGGGGGGCAATAGTCTAAGAATTGGAAAAGTTGTTTGTGGGTTGGGAATGTTTGTTTTTGAATGCTAAGGGTAGGTCAAGAGGTTTGATAACTACCAATAGAGGTAGAGCCTTGTGTATTAATTGTTATTCCTTTGACTCAAGTCTAGGAGTAGATTTATAATCTCAAGGACTGGAAAAAGAGGTGGTTGTTTAGAACATTTATGCCCCCTATGATAACATGGTTAGGTACTGGCAGAAATGTTTAAGTGGACACTTACTAAAGAGGGGGAATATAGCATTAGGAGGGGACTTGAACCTTTTTTTTGAGATGTTTGGATATGTGGGGTCTAGCATCATAAGTGGATCCTTTGACTAATTTTTTTCCCAAGGAATTTGGAGGAGGTTGGTTTATTTTATGCAATTATGTAAAGGTAATACCAACCTAGAGGAATAAGAGGGTTAGGGATGAAAGAGTATCAAGAAGACTTGATAGCTTTCTTTTGTCCGAGTCTTTTCTGGATGACTCATTTAGGACAAAGTAGTGGGTTACCTCGGGGGGAGATTCTAACCATTTTCCTATGATTTTGGAGATGGAAGTTGGAAAGAGATCCCCTACTCCCTTTAAGCTTAACCTTGACTAGTTAGAAGAGGAAAATATGGTTCCAATCTACTCCATTGGTATTATCTCCATCGGATTTGTTGAAGAATCCTYTTTATTATAGTCCTRGTGTTAGTGGAAKAWCCATTCATCAAACTTTCTCATGAAGTGGTGACTTGCACTCCCACCAGACTCCRTTTTATTTTGAAGGTATCTTCTTTAAGAGTTTGAGTCRTTTAAAATTTTCTTCACCTTCAGATAAGGTTTTATATGGTGGGTCTTGGGTTAATTTGAATGCATGGTCTTCTTGTGATTGGAGTTTAGGTATTTTTACAAAAAGTATTTCTAGAGTTGGCCTATGTTTCCAACCCCCCAGGGTTGTGTGATTATTTATGTTTAAGTATTGATGAGTGAGGGTTTGGTTGATGATGGTCTACTGACAAACAATTATCCATTGATGGGGTTCTTAAAGCATTGAATAGCCCAAGAGTAGTTACTCAATAATTTGTTTATCTTTTAATTTCCAGGGGATTGTTAGCTCCCCCAACAAACAAGCCTTAAGGAGATTGGTGGATAGTCACAAGCCATATTTGGTTCTCCTGTAGGAACATATGTGTGAAGGGGGGATGATAGTCTAAGAATTGGAAAAGTTGTTTGTGGGTTGGGAATTTTTTTGTTTGGATGCTAAGGGTAGGTCAAGAGGTTTGATAACTACCAATAGAAGTAGAGCCTTTATGTGTACACAGTAAAGATGCTCAAAACATCAAAACAGAGGCAGAAGAGTGAGAATTCTGATGAGAAAGTGGATAGTTCCAGGTCTCAATCAGAACATTCACTGCCCACTAAATCAGCTGATAAGTATCGTGCCTTGAGGCATGATTAGTTGATCGATAAGTATCAAACCTTGAGGTTTGATTACTTGATTCTAGAGGAAGAATAATCTTCTATGATAAATGAGCAGAAACAAACTGGCAAGGAAACCAAAAAGCTAAAATCCCAGAAACGTTAGCTTTTGGATAAGCTGGACGAGTTTGAAGGTTCTGTTGAAGATCCATAATTTTGAATGTCCAACTTACATTTACATTTAGTATAATATCGCAATTTGTATTGTTTATGAACTTTGTATAGCCAGATTAGACACATTTTCGTGGAGGATTTATGGCACATAGTATATTTGGTTTTCTAGAAATCTAATTGCAGTACTCGTTCACTCAAGTTTGTTTGAAGTTTAAATATATTTAATATTTGTGTTTGGTGCTTGGTTAGATGACTCATACAGTTGATTTTGTTTTTCAAAAAACTATGGCAAATTGTTTGAGACTATTATTATGATTTTTTTCTAAACATAATTTTCTTGCTTTATTGTTCAGTCATGATTTTTTTACTTATCTGTTATGCAAATCAATTTGTTCTTTTGCGCTGGGAAGAACCAATTTGATTCATTCTACTAGAACAAACATTTTCTCTTTTTGTCTGTGTGTAATATAAATATTTCTTTTGTCCCTGTAGAATTCAACAATTGTATGGAAATGGAAGTTCGTGAAATTTTCTAATTTACTAATAGCAAGAGATTCTCTCTCAAGAACTCTCAATGTCTAGATGAATTTTAAAAAGGTGAGTAATAGGAAAATGAATATGTTTATCCAACACTTAAAGTCATAAGGAAATTTGAAACAAAAAACCAACACACAGTACCACCATATTGTTAGACAACTTCATCAGACATGTGTTTCTCTTTTGAAATGAAGAGATATATCTAGCATCTTTCTTTGAAAAGGAATTTAAACAGCTGATGAAGAGGAAAAGCATTGTTCATTATCATATTGGTGACAATTAATGTGAGAAGAAGAAAACAAATACACTCCTTTAACAAGCATGGCATATTTGAGTTATTCTAAAATTATCTTTGACAAAAAGTACTCAGGACTTTTAGCAACCTAAGGTCTGCAACATTCAAACAAAGATGCTAAATACAAATATTGATACTCTTTGTATTAAGATAGTACATATAAAGCATGCATATATCACCAACTTACCACTCTCATATTCCTGAATTATAGGTTTTTCAGCCAAATTATCAACCATGAAATTTTATTTCTAGACTCTAGCATCCAACAACTAGTACTTTCCTTGCTTGTTTGTTTCATCCAAGTGAATATTGTAACTTTGGTGCCAAGTTTTTATATAAACAATTATGGGGTAACATAACAAGGTCCATCATACATAGATAGAAAGTTGACAATTATCCAACAACAAAGGTCAATTGATGGCCAATTGTGTTAAGCACCCACCATTCATTTGGAAACAAATAGGCCCAATTGTGTTAATCACCCACCATTCATTTGGAAACAAATAGGCTACCCTGAAACTCAAAATGGGATGTCAAAAAGTTGCTTCATTCACAGCCTCGCCTACCATATCCATTATACCCAACATAAAATATGGAGATGAGACCCCTTGGAGTTTTGCAACCAATGACCCTATCAAACCACAGTGTCCCTCAAATAAGGCCTCTAAACATTTACAAGGATTTGCAAGAAGTCATGTTGGCCTAATTGGGGCACCAACAAGCCTAAAATGACTTCAAATTCAGATGGGTATTTTTCTCTAATATTAAATTCATTGCCAAATTTGTCAATAGAATTCAATCTTAAGATACCATGAGGCCCAATGGTGCCAATAAATTTTGAACTATCAAAATATCTATATGGATTTTGGTTATTGTTAAGAAAGTAAATTACATCAATCCCATCATCAAACAAGTGTTTCATGGCAGCGTAGTCCCTGTCGGGCAGCGTAGTCCCTATCGGGCAAGTTTTAAAATGAAGAATGTTTGCAATGAAAGTTTTAAAATGGAGCATGTTTGAAATTCTTCCTAGTGCAAGCTTAGGAAAAAAATTCGCAAGGATAATAAGAAACATTGATTTCGTCAAAAATGGGAGGTATCTCCAAAGAGCTCTCAAAGAGGACTTTGTCCATATGTTTTGTATTGGAGACTTGCTTAACTAGTTTAGCTGTGAAGTTCATATTAGGATCAACATTGCTTACTTTGAATCTTAACGAGCCCTAGAGCTTGAATTTGGGTGTAATTTAGTATGTGTAGAACTGTCGTGCATGTGGGTTGACAGAAAACATCAATCTTGCCTTAGATGGGAATGCCACTATAGATAAAAATCGGGCTTATAGAAGGTTGGAGCCATATTTTTAATTATTGTGTTTTTTTTGTTTCTTTCTTCATTGGCTGAAGTTTTTTATCCTTTTTGTAATGGGCTTCTCGTGCAACAAAGTGTTGAGAACAACATTGAATCCCAAGGGTGAATGGTGCTCCTCTATACAAAATTTGCATTGGATACCCATGAAATCTCAAGTTGGATTACTGTAAATCAAGGTGGGAACAACCATGGTTTTGAAACCACTTATTAGAACACACCCAAGTGCAACATTATATTCTTCTCTGTAAACTTTTCCATTGAAGTGGTCGTACTTGAGATAGTACCATGGTCGGTCAATCAACTGCTTCATCAGGAAAGCATTCTTCCTGGTTTAAGAAAAACAAACAGTTTGAAATTCGATGGGATTAATCAACCCTTAACCTATCTATCTCCGTTGTGCCATGTTACTGATGGCAATGGAAAAGTTTAGAAGGCATCATTGGAGAAGAGAGATTGCACTAGGAATCATTTCAAACCTTCTCCATTTTCAAACTTGCATTTCAAACATTCTCCATTTTAAAACTTGCCCGGCATGCACTATGCTGCCCTGCAACACTTGTTTATTTGTAGACAAGGAAATGGAATTACTCGTGAATATTGTCATGGTAACCACAATAAATATGTAGATTTCCTTTCTAGGAAAGTTGAAGAGAGTTGTTTCTAGTCACAAAATCAATGAATCTGTGAAACCATGAATTTTCAACGTTAAAGGTTTTATTTAGTTGCCTTATAATCTTCTTAATATAAGATATATTAAAACTATAGAATTTTATAGTGTAGCTAAGCAATATATTATGGGTCTTGTCAATGAATTCAAGAAGTTTAGTTGATAGGTAGAAATGTATTTTGTGTTCAATTTTTTTTATATGGTGATAAAAAAGGAATAGTGGCTTTGATCCTACATTACTAGGATCCATGTATAGATACACTAGATTTCTGAAAAGTCGGGAATTAGAATCAAGGAAGGGACACACATACATGTGTCTATGTCAAATGCTTCATTTATCATTTTTCTTGGAAATATTAGTGGATGCCCCTTAACTGTATTTACTAATAGTTTTATTAGTTCTCTCATATGTTATATTCCCCTCATATTATGTATCATCATGTGGACATGTGCTAAGACAAGGGTCAATATGATTGTTATAACCACCTCTTTAAAAACATATATGCCTGAACATTTGTAGAATCAAAAATCAATGGTCATTACATCCTCCACACAATATGGATATAGGATGGGGATGTGTTTCAAAATGATCCTATATGTTGTTAAAACAATCATCTAAAGTTGGAATGACCTCTATTGATATGCCAATGAGTCCCCCAAGTAGCACCTCTCCTCAAAAGGGTAACAAAATCTATCTCAAAAATGTTTGTTCCATTAATGATGGAGTGGATGTCCATAACCATAATAAGGTCACACTACTATATTACCAAAAAGAAACATAGACAATAATATATATATATATATATATATATATATATATATATATATATATATAGAAAATCATGGTTGTCTCTAATGTTTATTTATGTTGTCATATCATTCTAGGGTTATTGTAGATAATCCTATAAATGAAAAATGGTTGAAACAAGTCTGCAATGCCTTAACTTACAAGAACCAAAATTTCATATTACTGGTATTTCAATGAAAAACATAGGATGGTACAAGTATGAAGACAATCGTCTAGCCTCAACAAATGGCATTATATAGATGGTGCATTTCAAAATCCGGAAAACACACTACTGTGTATTGGTATTTTTTGAACTCATAACATCTACCTCAACCATAAAAAAGACACCCCAAACAACTATATAAACACATGATATGATAAAAAAATAAGTTGAGTCATCCCCAAAATTTATTAGAGATAGGTCAGCCATGGCCTTTTGCTTGGAACAAGTCATCCCTCTTCACAAAATTTGAAACAATTAATCCAAATCGACCTCCTTTTGACTTTCCAACATTTGTTTTTGAGGAAACTATTAATAACAATCTGGGAAATAATTACATTATGGGTGTGCCTTGCATCCCTTTGAAAGAATCTTTCGCATTATACCTGTCCCTCTCAGTATTGATATTATATTTGTTTTTAAATTCCTGCAACACAGTCGCTATTGCGACGACTTGGAGTGTCACTCCCATAGAAACCATGTCGAATATGATACCTCTTAACGTCTCTCTTGCCATGTCCAAGACGTCTCTCTTGCCACCTCTAAGACATCCCTCTTGCCTCCTTCAAGAGTGTTGCTCCCATAGAAACCACATCGAAGTTGATACCTCTTAACAAGCTCTTGCCACCTCCAAGACGTCACTCTTGCCACCTCCAAGATGTCTCTCTTGCCACATCCAAGACATCTCTCTTGCCACGTCCATGATGTCTCTCTTGCCACATCCAAGACACTTCTATTGGCACCTCCAAGACGTCTCTCTTGCCACATCCAAGATGTCTCTCTTGCCATGTCTTGCCACGTCCAACACGTCTCTCTTGCCATGTCCAAGACATCTCTCTTGCCACCTCCAAGACGTCGGTCTTATGACTGATATATGGGGTTTGGACAGTCAAATCCGAGATGACATGTGTCTGCATGAAACATCGCAATAAAAATGAAATCTAAGTCGTTGGAAAAGTGACGTCATGTGAAACGACGTTTGAGGGTGTCCGCTATTTGTCATTCTCCCGACAATATAAAGTGGCAATTGCGTCAAACGCGTTGTCGGAATTTGACCCAAATGTACTAGTGTATAAAACCTCCACCCAAGGTTGGGGAGGCTAGCACATCATGTTTCCTTGTTGCTGGGTCAAGGAAGGAATTTGCATGTTCTTGAGGGTTGGGCATAGAACATTTTCCTGTAAAAACTAGAAGCACGCGAAAAAAATTTGCTACCATTTCTTCTTTAGATTCGAATACTCCTTCTAATTCAGAGGGTGGGTCACTTAGAGTAGTGAAATCCCTGGTGCGGGAAAAGTAATGATCATTCTCTCACTCAAGCTCAGAGGGACTGAGGCACCCTAAAAATCACCTCAGTTCGAAGAGTACTCGAAAAAACACATACGGATATTGTATTTTTACAAGAAACTATGGTGCATTCAAAAAAAACTAGAATTTTTATGAGTACACTAAGGCATTGTTGGTTTAGTTGTGTTGTCAACTCTGTTGGAACCTTCGGTGGAATATTGGTTTCATGGGATCCAAATGTATTCGAATTAAATGAATTTCTTACCTGTGGTGGGATCTTATTGATAGGAATCATTTTAGCAAGAAAAAGGGAGGTTTCATTTTTGAATGTGTATGGGCCCTGTTTGGAGCGGAAGCAGTTTTGGAACTAGGTGGCAGACTCAGGCTTACTAACAAAAAATAATCTCATCATTGCAAGGGATCTTAATTTGACCCTATATTTGGAAGAGGTATGGGGAGGAAAATCTTATGTGGGACACTCTGTTGTATATTATAAATCATTTTTCTAATAGAAACATCTTGTAGATTTGGTTCCAGGCAAAATTGTTCCTATGTGGAGAAATGGTCGATCTGGTGTGGATCGAATCTCTAAGAGACTAGACATATTTCTCATTTCGAAGGATTTACTTTCAGGGGTCAGCATTTACAGGTCCTAGGTAGAATACCCATTCATATATGATCATGCCTCGATTCTTCTTCAGTTGGAGATGCCTCTAATGTATAAAGATTTTCCATTCAAACTCAATACACAATGGCTTATGGATCAGGATTTTGCGCTGATGGTTCAAGCTCTTTGGAATGAAACAAAATATCTTGAAGAGGGAGGTAAACAAAAAATATTTATTTGGAAATTAAAGGATCTAAAGGATAATACTAAACAGTGGTAGAAGCTCCGATATCAACAGACAAGTGAATATCTTACGGGTCTAGAAAAGGATATTCCGTCTCTGTTACAAGACACAATGAAATTAGAGATCTCAATAGAGAAGGAGTCATTATTAAAATATTTGGAGCAGGAAAGGAATAGACTGATAAATGAGAGTGAAGAATTATGGTTCCAACGTAGTCGTGCCATATGGATCTAGAGAGGGGATCAAAATACAAAAAAAATTCACAATTTCACAAATTTCAGGCGCAATAAAAAAAAAAACATATGGGAGATCATGGATGATGAGGGGCACATACACACAGGACAAAAGAATATTAAATCCATTGCTACCAACTATTTCAAATAGTTTTTCAAGGAGAATGTAGATATTTCTATATCAAAACAAGTCAAGGTGGTGGAGAAATTCTCCAGAATGATCACAAAAGCATAAGCAAATATTTTATACTCGTTGGTGAAGTTGGAGGAATTAAGATATATCCTAAAAAAAATTAAGATTGACAACATCCCAGGCCCTGACGGCTAGACTGTGGAATTATGTGTTCACTTATTTGATCTTGTCGGGGGGGGGATCTTCTAAAAATGGTTGAAGAGTCGAGACAGAAAGGAAAAATTTCGAGTGGTTTGAATTCGACCTTCATAGCATTAGTTCCCAAAATAAATAAGCCTCTTTATTTTGGGGATTATAGGCCGATATTGTTGTGCAATCTCTGCTATAAAATAATTTCAAAAATTATAGCAAACAAGATTAAGCCTATCTTGTCTAGTTCAATTTACAAGGAGCAACTGGGCTTTTTAAAAGGGCGTCATATACAGGATGCTATAGGAAATGTTCATGAATGCCTTCACATCATACAAAACAAGAAGTTAAATTCATTAGTTTTAAAGATGGATCTACAAAAAACATATGATTGTGTCAGTTGGAATCTATTGAGGATGATACTTATCCAAATTGGTATGGGTACAAAGATGACAAACTGGATCATGAGTTGTGTGGACTCAACAACCTTCGATATATTAATAAATGGACAGGCTAAAAATTTCTTTAAAAGTGGAAGAGGCTTAAGGCAAGGTTGTCCTTTGTCACCCTTACTCTTTATCCTGGTTATGGAAGGTCTAAGTATATTACTAAAGGAGAGTCAACGACAAGGGAAGATGACATGTATTCATGTCTCTAGAACTATCAAAATCCTCCATATATTAGTTGGCAATGATGTTATTATTATGTCAAACGCTACATTGCAGGAATGGTGGGAGATAGAAAAAAATTTAAAATCTTTTTTCTTAGCCTCTGGATTATTGATAAATGTATCAAAGTCCACTTTCCATCAAGCAAGGTTGTTGGAACAGGAGTTATCTCCCTTCAAATATTTGTTTCCATTTAATTTTTCTGATATGGCAACAAGATTTAAATATCTCGGTTTTAATTTAAAGATTGGTCCCCAGCGTGCGAATGATTGGATTTGGTTGATCCAAAGAATGGAAAAAAATATAGATAACTCGTGTTACAGATGGTTATAATTGGGAGGTAGGATTACCTTACTAAAGGTTGTATTAGAGAGTCAACCTGTCTATTGGTTATCATTAGCAGTTATTCCTTATTCTGTTTTAAATGCCTTGAGGAAATTAATGATAAATTTTATTTGGAAAGGGAACCATGACACAAAGCACTATCATCTATGAAAATGGGATATGATTTCTTTACAAAAGTGCCACGGGGGTTAGGTTCATCGAAATATCATGCATTTCAAGCATGCATTGGCTATGAATTCTCTTTGGAGGGTTTTAACAAGTTTAGGTATCTGGCATCGCGTTATAAAGGATAAGTACATGCCACAATCAACTATAAAAAATTGGTTCAGGTCTCCTACTTTTCAGCAAAAGTCAACTTCAAGCATCTGGGGTGGGCTCTTAAAATTAGTTCATTTAATCAATCATTGGTTGAGCTGGAACCCAGAAACGGGTGAACTCATATCCATCGGGGAAGATAGGATTCTTGGAATGGGGGGAAAATCTTTTCTCTCAGGGAATCTGATTTCTGCTCTTCACTACAGGAATATATAGTCGTTGGTGCAGACATTGAGGACTAGAGATAGATCACATATCTATGTTTCATGGCTTAATAGTAATGACATATGACTTTCTAGTGAACTATCCATAGAATGGGATCACTTCAAGAAGGCATTAATTGAGTTGGGAGCATATCTTTAGGACCGTGAAGATACTTTATTATGGACTGGTGGTGATATGCCCGGTGTGCCAATTGTTAAAAAAAAATATTGGGCCATATTATCAACAAAAAATTTGAGAAATTTCAGTGGCTGGAGAAGAGCAATTTGGAAATGGAAAATACAATTAAAAATAACACTATTTATATGGTTAGCAGTGGAAGGCAAGATCCTCGCCTGGGATACTCTCCAAACTAGAGGAAGAGAAGGACCTGGATTATGTTATTTATGCAAAAAAGAATCTGAAACTATTGAACATTTGTTCCTTCACTGTTCTTTCACAAAGTTCATTTGGGACAAGGTAAGAATTTCTCAAGGATATAAATTCATATGGAATGGTAATACCTTGGCAGATTGCATTAAGAAATGGTACGAAGACAATATTGTTCCTTCTACTCTGGTTGCTCAGATCTGCTGGTTCATATGGATCAAAAGGAACAGAGCCATCTTCAAGGGGAGCACTCCATCAATTCAGGCGGTGTTCTATAAATCTCTTGCGCAACATTTCGGCAATGAGGTAAAAAAGAAGGATAAACTTCCGAGAGGCATTATGATACAACATCACATCAATACCACGGTTGCATATTTCGATGGGGCAACACAACATAATGGTTTATGTTGCGGAGCGGGTGGAGTTATAAAATTTCCATATTTTTCTGTCATAAGATGGGATTTTACCTGTGGTAAAGGAAATAATAAAAAAGCAGAGCTTATGGATGCCTGGGCTATTCTCAGGTTGGCATTACATCTTTCAGTCAACCGCTTACAAATTTTGGGTGATTCCAAAGTGGTGATTGAATGGTTTTCAAATAGAGGCAGTCTTCATGTTTGTGCTTTCGAGGGATGGAAAGCAAGGATAAGGGACATGGTCAGATGGATTGAACTGATCCATTTTAATCACATTATTAGGGACTTCAATAGGGATGCAAATATCCTATCAAAGAAAGTGCTTGGAGAACCTAAAGGAAGCATTGTATATTATCCTTGGATCATTGGCATAGCGGGGGGGGGGAAATCATATAAACCTATATTAGTATCATTGGCTAGTTTTTGTGTTGTCTTGTTTATTGACCATTGTATGGCAATTCACTTTTGCTTGCTCCTGAGCGGTCATTGTTTTTTGTATTAGCTAGTTTAGTAAATAGAGATGATATTGGTTACCTCTCTTAGTAATATAGTCATGTATCTTCCATTCCGGGCGATGCTATTTTGGTGATTTTGTATTGAAATTGGGGATCTTATCCAGACACTTTTTGTGGAGACAAAGTTGTAAGAGAATTTTATTTTCATAATATAATTGAGATAATTTTTCTATTGGAAAAAGGACAGAGACTTCCATAGACTCTTAAACCATCTATATTTTTAATCTTATCATAATAAATAAAATGTCTTATCTGAAATTTAAACACAGATTGAGAAAATACTCAACCTACATTAAACACTGCAATTTGATGGAAATGACAACAAACACTCTAATGCCATCTATCCTTCTAACCTTATCATAATAAATGAAATGTCTATCTGAGATTAAAAAAAAAAAAAAGTTAACCTCTACTTTGTAGCATGTTCACTACACCATAGCCCAACTTATTACTGACTCACCACACCCAATAACTATATTATTAGCTTGTAACTCTTATGTCTTTTTATCCATGCTTGGACTTTAATCACAAAAATAATATTATATATGGGAAGATGTGCTTTTTGGATTTTAATCATTAATTTTTATTTATTTATTTATTTATTTGGAGGTTGTGTTCACTTGGTGTTATCTAACTGCTACCAATATGCCAACATGCCCCTTCAAGTGACACACAAAATAAATTGAGAATATAACTATGTGTCTTAACAATACACCACATCATCAACTGGTCTACACTCCAAAGCCTAATCATCAAAATAAGATTATATATAACATAATTTTAAAATATTTATAGGTAAAGAAGTTTACTCTTAATACCTTTTATTATCCTTATATGACTTGTGTACCATATCTATCTTACATTGAATTGACTTAAAAGAACATTCATACTTACATTCAATTATTTTAATAAATTGGTTTAATTATAATATTATGTAGATGTTATTTATAAAAATATATTTATTTTATTATCTTTATATGACTTGTGTATTATTAGGGATGATTTTAAGGATGGAAATTTATCTCAAAATGTAAAAATCTTAGCAATTCTTACTAGTCATTAATATGTAAATTATAAAATGTTTGGCCAATTTTTTGTAAACATATTCAAATTTCTAAGGATTTAATATATTTTCTATAAAAATTGAACTATTTTAGAAAAAATGGAAATTGAAAAATCTATTTTTTGGAAAAATCATGAAAAATTATCCCATAAACTATGTATAGCCCTTAAAATTTTCCATTTATATTGTATCTCTCCTACATTTGATTAGCTAAAAAACATCCATACTTACATTCAATTATTTTGATAAATTGATTTAATATTATGTACATGTGATATATAAAAATATATTTATTTTATTGTTAAATGATTTACACGGCAATTTCATTTACATTTGTTAGGAATGTAATGTTAATTTGTGATAGTAATTTGGTAATAATATTTTTATGAAGTAGGAATGTAATGTTTATTTGTGATGGTAATTTGGTAATAATATTTTTATGAAGTCACATGTGTAGCATAATTTATGTGGAGTTGGTATGTTCTATTTGTAACTTTTTTTTGGAAACTCAATAATCTAAACAAAATATATGTGTGTATGTGTTAATTAATTAATTAATGTGACATTTTTCAATATCTACACTTTATTTTTCAATTAAGTATAGTTTTTTTTGGAAACTCAACTATACATGTGTGATTGTTATTTAATTAATGTGACATATTTCAATAACATCACTTCATTTTCTAATCATCATATCAAATAAAGATTTCATATAATTGTATTTGTTAGTGTCATGTTTATTTGTGGTTATAATTTATTGAAAATAGTTTTCTTGTGAATTCATATGTGTAACATCTTTGTGGAGTTTATATAGTCAACTTGTAGAATATATATGTTAGTGTTATGTTTATTTGTGGTTATAATTTATTGGAAATAGTTTGCTTGTGAATTCATATGTGTAGCATCTTTGTGGAGTTCATATGGTCAACTTGTAGAATGTATATATTCATGCTAATCAACTAATATGACATTTTTCACCTTTCACTATCATCAATTTAGTATTTAATCTTCATATCATGTAAGCATACTTGTTTGTTTATAGTATAATGTTTATTTATGATTATAGTTCACTGGTGATAGTTTATAGTATAATGTTTATTTATGAGTGATGGCGCGACGCTCCTACATACCCCACAGGGTCTCTGCGCTTGACCTCCCGGTCTTTAAGGATCATTCAAAGTTCACCTTTGAGCCGAATTAGCTCCTTGGACTCCCAATGGAATCTCTGTGAAAACCCGATCCACAGGTCCTTTCTTCACCCGCACGGCCTTCTGTACTCAACCGTGGTCTTTCCCGATGACAATTTCGGGTTTCGGGGTTTCTTCTTTCCTGATGTCGGGAGTTCCTGTTCTCTTGAACTCTCGAACTCTGATTTGCCGATGTGCTCCTTTCGGTCTTAGCCCCTCCTGGCTAAACTCCTAGTCCATGTGACTAGTTCTCATAAGACCGCAGCCTTATCACCTTATCGGGATTCGGGGTTTCGCGATCCTTGATGTCACGAACCTCTGTCCCCTCGAACTCCCGATCACCGATGAGCCAATTCACCGATGCGAGCCTTTTATGCATTAGCCCTCCTGGCTATGCTCTGGTCCATGTGACCGCTGATTCATAAGACTACAGCCTTATCCTTCCTTCGGGGTTTTAGACTTCAAAATCCCGATGTGCTCCAACTTTCGTTAGCCCTCCAGGATAAGCTTGTGGTCCACGTGACCTCCCCCTATATGACCGCAGCCATACCTCCTCATCGGGGTTTCGGACTTTCCAATGTCGAAACACATATGTCCTCAGGATTCGCGATTCCTTGAATCCCGACGTGCTCTTTACGCACTAGCTCTCCTGGCTAGGCTCCTGGCCCATATGCTCGTTGTCCCCATGACCGCAGTCTTACCTCTTCATCGGGGTTTTGAGATTTTCAATGCCGTAATGCATTGGCTCACGGGATTCTCAATCCCTCGAATCCTGACTCTCCGATATGCTGACAGTTGGCCCCCACACAACGGAGCTTTCCTCCTTATCCGATATGCTGACAGCTGGCCCCACGATGGCACTTTCCTCCTTGTCGGGGTTTCAGACTTCGCGATTCCGAAATGCCCAAACCACTTGCTATCAGGATTCCCGATATCCCGATCCGTGATATGACGATGGATGACTTTTCTTGTTGGGACTTTCCCGATGGCTCCGATTGTTGCCACGCGTCCTCTTCTGATGGACGGTCCTGGTTAACTCTCGGGATTACGCGACTTCTGATGTCCTGGATGCCTCATCCCTAGGACTCCCGAAATGCCGAACTTCGATGCGCCAAAGTACTGACGGGCGCTCGATCTCTGCCACGCGTCTCCACTATCGGACGGCTCAGATCGTTTCTCGCTATTTCGAGACTTGAAGTGTCTCGACTTTCTTGACCTCGAGAACTCCGATTTCCCGAGCGTCGATATCCCAATGTCTAGTGTCCGGATCTCAATAATGGACGATCACGTGACACGCGTCCTCTCTCTGATGGACGGCCCAGATTTGTGTCGAGGTTTTCAAAGTGGACTTACCCGATCTCCTGTCCACGGGAATGTCGATATCCCGACTCCCGACGCCTCGATCTCTGCCATGTGTCACCACAAACGGATGGTCCAGATCGCTCCCGGGACTTTTCCTATGGAAATCCCCAATCTCATGTCCTCGAGACTCCCGATTTCACGAACGCCGATATCCCAATGACTGTCGGGACTTCTGCCTGGCGTGAGAAGGGTTAAACCCCGTGCACCTCCTGTCCGATCTGACAGCTAATGGGATTTCTGCTCAAGATCTGACGGCCCAGATCCATTCTCCTGCGCGCTTACTCCAGAGGCTAAACTCTGCGCGCCTTCCCCCAATCCAACGGCTGACGGGTATCTGAGTGAGATCTGATGACTGACGATCTCCTTTTCTGTGCGCTTCTCCTAAGATTCTCCTAGACATGAAATCCAACGGTCCAGATTTCCTTTCCTCCAGCTGATCTGATGGCGGCTGTGCTCCCTCCTGAGCTACTACGCTTTCTTCCGAGACTTGGAAGAATTTCCAGTTCCCAAAGGCCTCGACCTTTGTTCCCTTTCTCTTCTGCGAACTCCTCACCTGAGTTCTCGCTGCGCGTATGAAACGTTGTTCCTCCTGAGCTTTTGCTCTCGAATCCCTGTTGGGATCCAGATTTATAACATTTTCTTGTTGATTCTTGAAGATATTGTTTACTCTCCTGAAGTCTTTTGTTTAGAAAATGGCATTCTTTCTGTGGTATTCATATTCTGTTACACATATACGGGCCTTGGAGCACAACCGCTCAAAACACAAGATAATATCCCAATATGTGCTTCAATCATTGGACAAAAGCTTGCTCTGTATTCACTGGAGCTTGGCCCTGAATGGGTGAAGGAAAGGGGTTTAAAAACAAAGATATAATTTGGATGCACTATCACCTCTTGGTGCAAATGCTGTAAAGGGAAAACAAGGAGTAATATGCAAAATGCCAGCCAAGATAAGTTTGACTCTGAACAAGCTAAACAGAGTACTCTGCGATTTGAGGAGGAATCTCTACAGCTGGACCTTTCCTTGACAGAATAGTTGGCGCCCTCTGCCACTTCATAAATCCGTGCATATGTAACGCAGTCATAAATCTGTGCATGTGTAACGCAAGGGGGAAACCGTTTGGTTGAGAACCCAATGCATTCACATTCAACATTGCAACGATGCAAACAACAACTGGCATCAAGCAAATTTGCGCATGTGTAAACGTAGGGAAGAAAACCGTTTTGTAATCTCATGACACGGGTCGATTTACTGTGTAAAACGTGTCTCAAAACATGGTACTCTTAAACCCATTTTGTAACTCCTTGTTTATCTAGGGCACGCATTGCCAGAGATCAAAAACGTTAGGTAAAGAGATGCTATGCTGGAGAAGGAAGATAGAGATGATGTAGAGAGATATGTAGAGGGGATCTGAAATGGGATATCAAGAGCTGTTATGCTCGGGAGATGATGGGAGATAGACAGAGCATAGGTTAGAGAGAGGACGAGAACAGAGGTCGAATCTCCAAGCAGTTGTATTGTTCTTATCTTTCAATAAAATAGTGAGAGTTCCAGTAATCCGATTTCTGTTCTTGACATTTTAGCTGTGAGTTATTTATTTGCCAGTATGCATTGATTTAGAGAATAGACTATTGACAGAGAAGGCAGGGCCCCCTTTGATGGAAACAGAGCTGATACAATGTATTTACAGTAGATTTCATCCATTACTTTTCAGTAAATATTCGACCCCAATCTACATTGCCAGTCTTCTCATGGGTTTAATAGCATAGAAGTAGAATTTCATTTGATTGCAACAGAGGGTTTAGCATCTCAAGATTCTAGTTTAGACATTATCTTTTTCAGCCATTGATTTCATTTTTAGTTCAGATTGCTTAACATTCAGGAACTAGCCTAGATATCTCATGAGATAGAGAAGTTTCCTTTGATTACAGTAGAGGGTTTCATTGCATTATAGAATAGAAGGTTGTTGAGTTGTGTGGAGCAATAAGTAGCAGAATCTTAATTGTTTTCAGTCATCAGTATGCAATAGACCTCTTACATGCATATACAGATCAGTGTTATGAAGTTAGTACAGGTTAGTACAGGGTAGTGCAGAACAATTGCAAGTCAGTACAGAGTAGTGCCGAACAAAGTAGAGTACAGTAGTTTCTTTCGGCAAGTTTCTTTTAGCAGTTCAGAGAGTAGTTTGGCATCCTTTAAACCCCCTCTTCAGCCCTGCATTTCCTGTGCTGGTTCCTCTAAGTCTACCTTCCCGAGTTGACAATTAAATGTTGATTTACATGGTATATCTGCAGCTCGACAGTCCCCAAGGGATTCTGTTAACTTCTGTGCCTCTGCAGAGTCTTCACGCACCCACAGTGTTGTCTCTCCTGAGCTTCTTAACACTCAGACCCCTAAGGGATTTTGTCTTTCTTCCTTCTCCCTCAGATGGAGAAATATGGATGCCCTCCTGGCTATCCTTCTGCTCAAGCAACTTCTTGCTGAGTGCTGTAGGGTTTTCAACAACCCTGTGAAGATCCCTTAGTGGATTCTTCCCTCAACTTCCAGAACTCAAAGAGTTCTCTTCTCTTGTGCATGTCTGCACAATATCTCAATGCCCTCTTGGCAGAGTACCCTCTCAGAACTTCCAATGGTTCTGTACTTCTTATGTGCACCTATGCACTCGCTCAATGCCCACCTGGCAGAGCTCTCAGAATCCTTAGTGATTTTGTTTCTTCCCTGAACTTCTCAACAGAAGTCTTCCTTTGTGCACCCCTTGCACCTGCTCAATTCCCACCTGGCAGAGCTTCACAGAATCCTCAGTGATTCTGATTCTCCTTGAACTCACAGCAGAGTTCTTCTCAATGCACCACTGTGCATATGCTCAATGCCCACTTGGCAGAGCTCCATAGAATCCTCAGTGATTCTGTCTGCAATTGTGTCTCTCATACACAGCCTTGCCTCCAAGGTATTCAGCAACCTTGAGGTCTTCCTCCTGAGTTGTTGACTCCAGTACTTGTGCCGCAGCACGTCTTTGTCTGAACCCGCAGAATTCAGAAGTGCTTCAACGCATCGGTATTCAGAGACTGCAGTACTCTGTCACGCCCTCCTGGCATGATGTAATGTCCCCCACCTCTTAGAGAGGTAATGAGGAGACTCAGTGGCCTGGGCACCCCCACTAGGTCATAGTCTCACAATGAAGGGGGAGAAATTCAAGAAGTTAAAAGTTATATTTTTAAGTTGACTTAAGAAAGGAAAAGGAAAG
>JASDQU010373194.1:11061-31626 GCA_032191745.1 Picea mariana
AAGGTAACCTATGTTACTACCCAAATTACCACCATTGGATTATGATATATGAGTTACAAATTAGGTGGTTACTTAAAGTAAATTTCAGATTTAACATTTGTTCACTTTAGGATCATTTTAGAGGGCTTAATGAGTGATTATCCAATAAAAAATAATGTCAAAATAGTCAAGATATGAAAATTACTAAATGTTGTCATAAAACTTGCATAAAAGATAAGAAATTACAACAATAAATGAGTTATAACAACAATATGCTTTAGCCCTTTAAACATTTTATGAACAAGTGAAATTTAGGGATACAACAAGGAATAAACAAGGGATTCAAAGAACTTGTTAATTCTGAAATTTTAAGATCATGTAACAACCAAAAATATGAATACATTCATCCCTAAAATGGTTATAATACAAACTAGCTAGGGCAAGCTTCCAATAAAAATGTTTTTTAGGTCAAAAAATGAAAGGGGAACCCTAGGCATCTTGGGTTTTGATGGCTGAAAATTAGATATAGGTTGTTAAAACCCTAGAATTACTGTAAAACAAAAGTAAATTTTGAAATTTTGATTTTGATATTGACTAGATAGGAAATTACTAGTGCCTAGTAATTTTTTTGGGGAATATGGGGTAAACTAAGGCCTCCCTTGAGAAAGTGTAAGTGAAACTAGGGTGGTAATTAGGGTTGTCCACTACAAACCCTAATAAATCTACCTAGTGCCTTATAAGATTCAATATAATTCTAGGAGAAGATACTTCACTAGTAATCTTCCAAAGGGTTTAAAGAAGGGACATTTTCAAAAAAACATAAAGAGAGTGCACCACCAACACTGGAGAAGCACAACTACACTTACAATCATTCATAAAAAAAAAAAATTGTAAATACAAAGAGAGATCACTTACCCAAGAAATCAATTTCATCCACAAAACCCTCAATTCAAGAACAGCCATGAAATTGCAAAGTATCCACAAGACATGATCCTCGAATAAGTTCTCTAGTTATCCATCCATAGAAAAAATGTAGAAGTAATAGTAGACAAGTAGTGTTCTCTAAAAATTATAGAAATGAGTTACAAATGAAAGGTGATTCTCTTATTTATATGAATAGATCTAGCAACCCTCTCAATATAATAATAATATTCTCCTATCTTTTATCCTAAGAAAATACAAATTACCATTATCTCTTCACAAAACCTAGAGATGTGGTCAATAATACATAAAATATCCATGATACATGAGCGAATGAGTCAAAAGACCCAAAATATGCTCCCCAAATCAAGTAAATTATCCTCAAGTGTCAAGTCATCCTCCTCAAATCCATGAATAAATCCCATGTGTGGATGTGTGGGCTCCAAAAGTGGATGGCTCACTCAATAAGCATATAACAAGGTGTTAAAAGGTCCCCAAAGTGTAACTTTCCCCTCAACATGTGGAAGGACCTCCTAAAAGGAGGAATGAACTCCTCCAAAGCTGTCCCATGAGTGGTCAAAAGTCTGACGATAATCTTCTCAAAGATAGATTTTAAAAGAGCTATTATTGTGTCAAATTTTTCCCAAATTTCTATAATGACCACATTTCATAAATATCGTGGCCATTCTACATCTAATGTCATGGATTTGGAAAAAAATTGGGCATTCTTTCAAAAGATAATTTCTCTTGAAGCTGGTCACCCTCAAAATATGTGCTAAAATATCCTCAAGTTGTGCAAAAACCCTATCATAGTCTCTTGTGCAAGCACAATGATCTTCTCCAAAGGTGGGACGACCTATATCAAACAATCAAAACAACCTCCTCAATATCATCCAAGAGGTGCAATTATCTATGCAAGGTACCATGTCCAAAAAAGGCTTAAGGGACCCAAAGTAATCATCAATCCTGAGGTATGTACACAAATCCAATGCAACATAAAAAAAGTGATTCATGTCAAACAAAAATTCCATTAGGTAGAGAAACATCAAGTATCATCTTCTAAATTCACAGTAACTTATAAAATTCATAAAATTTGTTAATTTTTGGTATGATGGGGGCATCATTAACCCCTATCACATGTGCCAACACCCAAGAAGAGAAGTAGTTCCTAGGAAAACCAATTGAGGAGAATGTGTAGTGAAAGATGGTATGGTTTGGTGGGTAACTCCATGGGTTGAATTGAATATTCATGATGAGTTTGTTTAATATATCCATCCACATGAGTTCCTTTAAAATAAGAGGGAGCACTTAAGCATTGAGTTACCCTTTCCTCAACACTATGTCTTACTATCCCTTTTTTTTTCTTTGTTTCACCTTTTTTTGGATTTTAACTTTCATTTCATTTCATTTAGTCATTTTTTTAGATATACATTTGATTGCATAGGACTTTGGGTAGTGGCCTCATAGCAAGGGGTCATTGTTGATGATTTATTTCCTTTTTTTTTTAACATTTTTTTTTCTTCACCTCAATCTTACAACTCTTTTAGGGTGAAACCCTTCCCATGGGACTATTAAGCATGAACCTTTTTTGTAACATATGACAACCAAAACATGAGAAGGACATCAAAAATCAAGAAGGATGGAGAGTGTTAAATATGGATTTGGATCTTTCTTGGCTACCTCTATTTATTCAAGGCCTTAATGATACTCATAATTATATGAAACATTAAAAATTGGAGAAATGTCCATGTCATGAGGTTAATCCAACTTATATGCACTATCAAAAACCTTTCAAAGGATTTTTCTTGGTCCTATATTCTTAGACTTCATTTTTTTTATGTGTTCCTTTAGGAAACCTCTCCTTCCTTAGATGAGGCGTGACTAAGTCTCCTTTTACAAATGTCATCAATCTTCCTTTCTGGTTTTCCTTCTCTTTTTACTTCTCATTACTTTACTCCAATTGTTTCTTACCTTCTCATGTATATATTTTATATATTATACAAATACCTTTTCATATGCACTTTTTACATGCTCTTCACTTGGAAAACTCACCAAATTTGTCACTCACTTTGGTGATCTTCCATAACCAATCTAAAAAGTTATCTTCCCTGTATATTTTTTGACTAAATTTTTATAGGAAAATTTAGCACGTGCTAATATCATATCCCACTACCCCATATTATCTCCTACCAGGCATCTTAACAAATTACCAAGACTTGTGTTCATAATCTATGTTTGTCCATCCATTTGAGGGTGATATGCATAATTGAATTACAATCTAGATCCCAACTTCTTCCACAATGTCTTCCAAAAATTCCCTAGGAATTTAGTATCCCTATCTGAAGTAATATTCCTTGGTAACCCATGCAATTGAACTATTTCTTTAAAGAATAAAATAGCAAAAATTGTAGCATCAATTGTCTTGTTACATGCAATAAATTGTGACATTTTTTAAAATATACCCACAACTGCCATGATGGAATCATTACCTCTTTGATTTCTTGGTAATCCTAAAAACAAATCCATGCTTACATCTTCTGAAAGCTTCTCTAGTATAGGTAAAGGTGTATACACACTTGTATTTTGTCTCCTTCCTTTTGCAAGCTAACATATCTTACAACCTTAAACCAATGTTCTCACATATCTTCCAATATTCGTCCAAAAGTATATTTATTTAATGAAATCTCCCAAAAGTATATTTATTTAATGAAATCTCTAGTCTTGGCATTGCCAAAATGACCTCTCTAACCTCCATTATGTAATTGTATATGAATTTTTCTTGTGCCATATGCACTGAGGTATCTCGGGAGTGTTGGCAGGCATTTCGATTTTTTATCCTATCTTTATAAGCTGCCTACACCAGTGTTTTGCAACCCTTGATTTTCGTCACAATCTTTGAATAAAATAACACTATTATTTCACGCATTTTCACACCTGCCTTTGTTCTTGTTTTCATGACTGTAAGCGTGAAAAATTTGATTTCAAAGTCATATTAAAATCGTCACTGGATTGTTATGATCACTCTTGTCTATATGTTCATTGCGTTTCCAATTTAATTATGGATATACAGTTGGCAAGACTCCAAGATCCTTTACTCATTTGGCATCTTTTTGTTGTTAATATGGCTTCATTTTTTTATAAGATTGTGATGATATTATAGTGACTGTCATTGTGTCCTTAATACATTGGTGGTTTGATGTTCTATAGTCTTTCATCGATTTCCTTGACACATTGGTTTCATGAAAACACATTGACGGTGCGGTTAGACCCTTGGTGCAATCATTTCATACAACACATATGTGATATGATCGAACCCTTGGTGTTGATTTCAAATCATTGTTTTGGTTTTAAAACTATGCAAACGCTATGCTTATGCAAATTTTTGGGTCGACTTACCATAGATTTCATTAATTATTTGAGTGGCATTGTTTTTAACATATGAAATAGTGATTTGAATCACTATATGCGCCATCGGTTGTACATTGGGAAATGATTGTTTTGCATGGGCTGATCTAGCTCCACCACCCTCGCACATTCCGACATTAATGCCTTCCCCCTATCCTGGGTCACCTCTGTTGATTTTCGGGGAAGTCTGTGAGTTATTTGATCATGCAAATACCCTGTCCAAACCCTCACCCGTTCACCCTACTCACTGTGTATTCCTGTCTATGGCACCTATGGTGTGCATAGAGCCAAATGGTAGCCAAACACTCCTGTTGTTCGACAATGCTCGTAAGGATTTCGAAAATGGTGGCTGGCTGGTATTTATCCAAAGGTTTGAGGGTTTCAACCTTTCAGTTTCCCAACAATTCGCTCTCACCTTTGACGGATGCAGGGCTAAGGTCGGAGACATACAACTTGAGCTCAATGAGGAATTCCTAAGCTCAGCTACAGGACTACCAGCTACAGGGAAAAGGTGGTTCAAAAATTCCAAAGTAGACGAGGTGTCGTGGCCTCTATTATTCACATCGAGAAAGATTGTTTCCTGTGATAGAGGTATGCCTATCACTACCCTCAAACCCACGTGGCACGATCTTTTGGCAATTGTTAAATAGTTTGTGACCTGCGAAGGTTGTTATGGCTTGGTATTTCTGTATCATCTTCGATTGTTGATGAATTTTATTGGCTACCCTATGAACATGCCACATTATCTCTTACGTAGTCTGTACAAGATGTCTAAAAGATTCAAGCATGAGAAGGTCGATAGCAGCCTTTTGCATCACAGCTTGATCAAACTGATTATCGTCCACCATTTGAGCCTTAGTGGTGATAGTTGGCAAGCCTTCCTAAAAAGGAATGGATTTGCCACTCCTGAGTCTATCCAAGTTGACAAGGTTGTGGTTACTGAGAATCTAGTTGGGCCAGCCGTGCCACTTCATATCCTTCTACCCCCTGTCAAACCCTCGGATTGCCCTGACATGGACCTACCCGATACCGTGGCCGAACCGTGTACTAAAGAAAATACTAAGGTCATCAAGAGGCCTGTGAGGAAGAAAGACAGAAGTGATACTACTGTCAGAAGTAAGGGGAAGAAAAATGCTTGATGGATATCAAGATGTGCTAGGAACAAACCCAAGCCAAATGTTGACCAGAAGCCAATAGTGTTGAGCGAGGACTTGGACTCCAAAATTGAATGTTTCTTGACTAAGGAATACCCCTATTCTCATGGCCTATGCTCTATGGAAACCTATGACTATGTCTCCAACTTACCTCCGTGCCTCAAAAACGACCCTAACTACCCGGGAATTAAGCTTCACAATCAAACCCTTGGTAACATGAAAAAACCCTTGCCTATGATGCCAAAGCCCGATCAATCACCATGTACCCAATGCAATGCCTGGCTAGAACGTTATTACACCAACGTTCCCCTATTGCAATCAAAGATCAAATTGTTAGAGGAACGGGTGACAGTCCTATCAAAGGAGAATGACAGGCTACAAGCCAATGAGAAGAAACAAAAAACCATCGGTTCAATTGTCTTCAGAAATGTCGAAGCAGCAACGGCCTTTGTCAATTCAAAATTATCATGACCGAGTTGTTTTTTGATTGCCCAGGTATGTATTTACATATTGATTTTTTTTTATGAGTTGGTTCGAATTAATATAACCGATTGGATTTGCTTTCAATAGCTCTGTTTGTTTTGATAGATTCAAAATGATTCTGTTACTTTCGTTTTACCAAAATAATTTCGTTATGAATCATGCATGGAAGATTTGTTTTGCTAAACTCAGACACAGCTACGATTTAGTTAATGTGATTTTATTTTTCTCAGATTAGTATGAACGATTGATTGTTTTTGAGTCGGTTTGAACTAGGGGAGTCGATTGGATTTGTTTTCATTGAGTTCTGTTCGAATAGATTTAAGGAATGATTCTATTTGTTTCCTTTTTAGATTATGATCGCATTCGATCTATACAAAATATTTGTTTGTTAAACTCGGACATAGCTACGTTTTGGATTGATACGATTTTCTTGTTTTGTGTCGGCTCTGAGTTAGTTCAATTTATTTCTTATGGTTTGGTCCTGAAACAATGTTGTATGCCCTCGATTAGCATGGTCGTTTGTATATGCGTTGAAGATTGGTTTGATGTAGTTATATTAGTTGTAAACTAAAAAAATGATCATGTTAGTTTCATTTTGATTCGACAACAATTGTGTTAAGTGCTGAGTCGACATAAATTATTACATGAAAATTCTACTTGATCGGTTACAGTTTGTGTCGATTAAAATTGATTCATGAAAAAGATTTCATTGGTTTTGAATTGTCTAAGCGATTATGTCTGCCCTGAATTGGTAATAACAAGTGTTGAATAGACTGCATGTATCTCTGTTACCATTCGGTTGAACACTATTTCCATTTGTTTCAAATTGGCATAAAGATTTGGTTACTGCTGGCATGAGCGATTTACTTTGTGTTGATTTAATAATTAAAGATTTAGTTTAATAATTTGAATATATTTCTGTTAGCATTTCATTGATTTAAAACGATTATGTTTTCAAATTAGACCAGCTACAGAATCACAAGATTCTGTAGTTAGTCTTAAAATTTAGATTTTTGTTATTTTTACAAATAAAATATCACCTAAACTTATCTATTCTTGTCCACTTTCAGGTGCATACGAATTTCAATGACCAATTGGATATGCTATGGCAGTTTAGGAGATACTTTGGTGATATAGTTTTGTTATAGGTTGTTAGCTTTAGTCAGGAATAGAGACTTGGGAGATTATTCCCAGATTTTTTGTAAACAGTGATTGATAATTGCCATAGGGATGTTTTACCCTGTGGTCTTTAAATACTTGTTATTTTTGTAATGAAAGGATCATCATCATCACTATTGGGAGAACCAGACTATGGATTTATGATACAGACTGGGATGAAAGTTGATGTCTTGTAATAGCTTTAGCTTTCAATATATCAAACTTTTATTTCAAGTTTTCTTCATATCAGTTTGCAATCAATTATTGACTACTTTAGCTATCGTAATTCGTTCTAGGTGGATGTGATTTGGTTTATATGTTGTCCATGTATGATCTCTCTTATTTTAATAAGTACATCATTCACTTTGTTTCAATTTAAGGAATTAAAGGTTTACCTTCTTCGTTAAATGAATCATTTTTGTACAAATCTTTACATACGGGTTTATCTAATTGTGATGATTTGTAAATCATAAGATTGTTGTCAATTTTATGTCTTGTTTGTTCTGTTATTGATATTCAAAGAGCACTGCTGCTTCTGGTTTACAAGAAGCTTGCAGAGAATCTGGTGCGGGTTTCCTCCCATCGAACAACTGAACTGGATCCTTTACACAGGACAAATGGGACAGCGTTATTACAGGTTAGTTTATTAGTGTTATTTAAGTAGTTTAGTTAGACATATATAGTTTAGATTTATAGTTAGGATTATAATTTTAATTGCCCAGCTTAGTTAGTTTTTGTTTTATTTCTTTCTCAAAAGATTATAAAAATAAAAAATAATAGCTTTGCTGTCATAGGACAGTGTATAAATGATTTTTGCAGGTTTTCATTTAAATATGTAAATCTGTAAATATTGTACATTTGTGATTAAGATTTAATTCTATTAACAATTCAACATTTAATTTCATAGAATTATTATTGTATATAGCATAGATAATAGACTGTATATATTTAGTTCAGATTTGTTTATTAGTTTGCTTTAATTTTTGTTTTCTTTAGATTAGTTCCTTAGTGTAGTTTTCGTTCGTTTTCCTAGGACTTAGATCGGCCAACGGAGCCGCTAAACCCGTCAGGGTGGATCATCCCAAATGGCTTGGGTTATTTAGACAACCCTAGATCGGATCCACTCTTCCAATTGGTGAGCGTTCATTTTCGCCTGTCAACAAATGGCGCTAGAAGGAGGGCCTAAAATTTATTAATGGCACGAGGCAGTCGTAAGACTCCTCCACCATCCAACCGCTCACCTATAGTGACCAGAAGTCATTCAAACAACAACATCCCCCCTCAAACAACAACCACATCAAATGACGATCTACGGATCATAGTTGAACCAACAACCCCAAATCCTACAGGTGGTGACGTACAAGAGATTGTCCGCCAATCTCTTCTAAGAACACATAGCGCCTTCACCCGTTTAAGGAAACCAAATCGACCTTTGGACCAACCTTTAGATTTCTCTAATATCATAGAACAACTTGGAGGCACTAACCTCACTTTAAACCCTACATATCCAATCCTCACTCCTGCTGCAGGAGGAACTGGAATACCACCCTCACCACCTCCATCATCTCCTTCTTCTTCAGGAGAAGACTCTTCTGACGAAGGCAGTTCCCCTTCTCATCCTTCCACACCACCTACACCAATGGCCAACCAGAACAATCCTGCCAGACCTTGGCTCGACTAGGATGCAGTAGCCGTACCTGGAGCTCAACATCCCTTACCCAAACATCTGGAGAAGTGGCTTCCCAAGTTTGACCCTAACTCTAAACAGGTCGCTGAAGATCACATTAAAAAGTTTATGTTAGCCATTAGACTCCACAATGTCGAGCATGAAGACATAGTCTATAGGTTGTTCCCCTACACTTTCGAGGGCAATTCCTCTACCTGGTACTTTTCCCAACAACCCCATACCATCGTGTCTTGGGAGAAGTTTGAATCTTGCTTTCTGGAAAAGTTCGGAGATGATAAATCTCCAGAAGTTCTAGTTATGGAGCTTTCTAACTTAAAAATGAACCCAAAAGAGAAAATTAAAGACTTTAATCAAAGATTCTTAACACTTAAGAACCGAATCCCTACGGATTCCATGCCTGCCGAGAATCTTATCATAGCATACTATACTAAAGCCTTGCATCAAAGTATAGCCATTTGGGTTAAACGATCCAAGAAAGCCACATTGTTAGAGGCCTTCGAAGAGGCCATCCAGATTGAAAAAGACATACTTAGTTTAAAAGACACTACTAGCAACGAAACAGACACTAGTTCATCTTCCAAAAAGAAGATCGAGATCCTCCCTAGACCTTCTCAAAACAAAGCACAACCTGAAAGCTCTGATTTAGAAAACTTAACTAAAGTCGTTCAAAAACTGTCAAATCAAGTTATAGATTTGAAAAGGATAGTCGAAGAAGCTTCTTCGAGAAAAGGGCCCTACAAACCCCCGTTTAGGAAGCCTTTTCCCACCAACCGACCTAATCCAAATATCGAAGGCCTTAATCTAGAAAGTTTGCAATGCGCCCTTCAAACAATTCTAGAAGCCCATGATAACTTGATGCCTCCTGAGATTCCTGAGGAGGTTGTTGAACAAGAGACATTTCAAGAAGAAGAATCTTCTTCGAACATTTTTGGACACTTCTCGGATAGCATTTTTCAAGCTAACTTTGAGACAGTACATCCATACAATACTAGGAGTAAGACAACAAACAAACCTTCCTCCGAAAACACTACGACTTTGCCCCCAAAGCAATCTAAACCAGCTGAGACTAAACAGAGTCATGTAAACCCCAACTTAGATTATGATTTAGTTGAAGATCTTAAAAATTTAAGGGCTAACATTTCTGTTTATGAGTTATTAAAATTTCCATTTCTGTTACAAAAAATGTTACAGAATATTGCTGAGAATAGCAAAAATGGTAATTCAAGCAGTAGCAAGGTTGTTCAGAACAAAGTTCCTCAGAAGACTTCCACTAAGAATAACCCTGATCCTCATGATAAAGGAAGCCTTCCTGTAAATAATGTAAATAATTTAGATAAAGTAGCTTTAGAAACTGCGAGTAAAAAACCACAAACTACCACACTTAGTACTCGCAGAAATGTACCTCCATTTTTGTTAACTTTCGAAATCTTTAATAGAAATGTGCACAATTGTATGGTAGACTCAGGAGCATCATCTAATGTGATGCCATGGTCTGTGTGTCAAAATATTAACGCTGAAGTTGAATCATCCACTTTAAAAATCATCCAACTTGATCGAACCAGTGTTAAAGTCGTAGGCGAATTAAGGAATGTGCTTATAAGATTATCGTCTAACCCCAAGGTTCATCAAGTCATTGATATTATTGTTGTGGATATTCCAGAAGTGTATGGTCTATTTTTAAGCAGGGACTAGTGGGAGAAACTACATGGCTATTTCACGACAGATTGGTCTCGCCTGTGGCTTCCAGAGAACGGCAAGCCCAACAAAATTAAGGTAAATCGTGAACGCTACCTTAAGTTCACGGTCAAAGATTTGAACGATCCCAACGAACCATTTACACTTTCTGCCAATTCACCCGAAATACAAGGGATGGATACCTTTTTCGGCAATTTCATGGCCGGGACTTCAGCTATCTGAGATTGTAGCATATGTGCAGCCAACAACTTCTACACAATGGTCTCATGCACCCGATAAAAATCAAATTTGGTCTCTTTATTTTGACGGATCAAAGTCCAAAGAAGGAGCCGGTGCAGGCTGCGTTATTATTGATCCCTCAAGTAACAAAACCTTGATTGCATGTAGGCTAGAATTTGAATGTACTAATAACACAGCAGAATATGAGGCTTTACTGCAAGGCCTCAGAAAAGCTTTAGATATGAACATTCAAAAGTTGATTGTCTTTGGCGATTCTGAAATCGTGGTTAGACAGGTAAGAGATTCTATCCACTGTCTGTCTCCGCATCTTAAAATCTACCAATCTGAGGTATGGAATTTAATGAATAAATTTTCTTCTTTCAATATAAATTATATTCCTATATTGAATAATTCTGAAGCTGATCTATTAGCTAACGTAGCTTCCAAAATCTTTCCTACAGAAGGCTTGTCCCCAGATGCATTCTCTATCGAACTGTTGTTCAGGCCATTCGTTCCCGACAACATCACGAACTGGAGAGTCTTCAACGACGATCAGTAGATTATTAGCTTCCTGCATATGGAAGAAACTTTTCAAGGCGCGGTGATCGATGAATGCACTCATGATGACAATTTGCGTGATTTCACGGTAATACCAGATCCGAGAACTCCTGAATCTTCATCGAACATGGTAAATTCAATCCCTAAGTCTGTAGTTAGATTAGAGAAATTTTACGATCTTCAAGATAAATTCAAAAAATCGGTCAACTGCAAAACCAATAGTTCCTCGTTATCATATGAAAAAGTAAACTTAGGAACTAGTGACAATCCGCAGTGCATTAATTTAGGGGTTGGGTGTTCTGAACAAGAAAAAGTCGCATTTATTAAATTGTTTAAAGAATTTAAATATGTTTTTGCGTGGACGTATGATGAATTTAAAACTTTCGACCCTAATATCATACAACATGTCATTCCTATGAAACCCCAAACCTTACCCTTTCAACAAAAATTAAGAAAAATGCACCCTAAGCTCGAACCGACCGTCAAAAAAGAATTAAATAAACTCATGAATGCTAAGATAATTTTCCTAGTTAGGCACACTCAATGGGTTTCTAACCTTGTCCCTGTGTAGAAGAAAAGTGGGGAAATTCGACTATGCATCGATTTCCGAAACCTTAATAGAGCATCTGATAAAGACAACTACCCTGTCCCACCCATGGAACAGATCCTTCAACAGGTATCTGGTTCTGAGAGGCTATCCTTATTGGATGGTTTCTCAGGGTACAACCAAGTCCTGATGTCTCCTATGGACCAACTTAAAACTACCTTCTGGACTCCATGGGGCACATACGCTTATTGAAAATGCCCTTTGGATTGATTAATGTCGGTGCCACTTTTCAGAGAGCGATGGACATCACTTTCTGAGGATTAATCAATTAGTCCATCGTAGTTTACTTAGATGATGTTACTGTATTTTATAAAAACAAAACCGATCATCTAGCTCATTTAAGAGCCGTTTTACAACGATGTCGTAAATACGGCATTTCCTTGAATCCTAAAAAATCCATCTTTGCAGTAGAACAGGGTAAACTCTTAGGATTTATTGTGTCAAGCAAAGGGATGATTATCGAACCCGAAAGGACTCAAGTCATATCAAAAATTCCCCCTCCTACATCCGAAAATTCTATGCAGTCTTTCTTAGGCCAGATAAACTTCATCAGGAGATTCGTCCCCAGTTTCTTCGAAATGGTCAGACCTTTACAGAACCTGATTAAGAAAGATGCACAATATCATTGGGGACCTTTAGAAAACCAAGCTTTTAATGGGATAAAAAAGGCCATAATAGATGCTCCTTCTCTCATGAGCCCCGACTTTTCCCAAGACTTCGCACTCTACACTTTTTCTTCTGACCGTTCCTACGCTGCCGTCCTTACTCAAAAGAACACGGAAAACAATGAAGTACCCATTGCCTTTATGAGCTCTGCTTTCAAAGGCGCGGAACTTAATTCCCTAGCGGTTGATCAGCAAGCCTACACTGTTTTCAAAGCATTCAAGCACTTCCGATCTTATCTTTTGAAATCCAGAACGAAAATTATTGTCCCTTACCCAACCGTCAGGAACCTGTTAGTACAGAAAGAACTAGGTGAAAAGAGGGCTAACTAGGTTACTTCCTTGCAAGGGTACGACATAGAAATTACCCCAGCGCAAATAGTGAGAGGCCAAGGGTTATGAAAGTTAGTTGTTGATTCAACAGTAGGACAGCAAGAAGAAAACGATAGGTCAAACCTAGGACAACACAATCAAAATGCAATTTGCTACGCACAAAACTCTGTCAGTCTGTGGTATGATGATATAAAATTCTGCCAGGCCCCCGTCACCTGGATCCCACTAAAAGAAGAGAGTTAAGATTAAAGGTTGCCTCCTTTCATTTGATTAATGGTATCCTGTTTCATCAAAATTTTGATGGCATACTGATGCGCTGTCTTGAGAAAGACGAAGCAGAAAAAGTCTTACTAGAGTTGCATGTAGGAGAAGCTGGTGGGCATTTTGGTGGTGACACCACTACCCATAAAGTTTTGAGAGCCGGTTATTATTGGCCCACACTTTTTAGAGACGCCCATGCCTTGTGTCGCAAGTGTAATTTTTGTCAAAAAGCATCCGGGCAGATACAAAAACCAGCCTTTCCTTTGCAGCCAGTTTCAGTAGACTCCCCTTTTCAGCAGTGGGGCCTTGATATTATAGGTCCAATCAATCTGCCATCCTCTCAGCAGCATAATTTTATCATAGCAGCCACAGATTACTTTACCTGGTGGTATGAAGTTGCCGCATTAAGAACTGTGAGTACCAGTCAAGTAATTGCCTTTTTAAATTCGAATATTATCACTCGTTTTGGTATCCCTGACTGTTTAGTATTCGATAACGCTTCTTACTTTTCGTCTCTTGAGATGAGCGAGTTTGCTTTAGAAAAAGGAATTAAATTGAAGTATTCTGCCAGCTATTACCCCCAGGGAAATGGATTGGCAGAATCAACAAATAAGAATCTGATTAAAATTATCAAGAGAACGGTAGTCGAGAATCACAAAAACTGGCATAATGCACTGTTAAACACAATTTGGGCTAATAGGGTAACACCAAAGACTGTTGTATGAAATTCTCCCTTCTTTCTCGTCTATGGCAGGGAAGCAATTCTGCCACCACACATTCTTCTTCCCTCACTACAGTTATCACGGAAAATACAAGAATAAGATTGTCCCCCTTTGGAAAACCGAATTAATGCTTTAATGAAACTAGAAGAGGTAAGAGCCCAAGCTAAACGTAAGTTAGATTAACATCAACTAGTGGTCAAAAGCTGGTTTGATTCTAACTCTGCCTCTGATAGGAAATTCGAAGTAGGTGACCTTGTCTTGAAATGGGACAAACTGCATGAGGGAAAGGGAGAGCACATGAAATTTCAGAACTTGTGGCTTGGACCGTTTTTAATTGCTGAGAAACTGGGTCCCAGCTCTTTCTGATTGCAGAATCTAGAGGGACAGCCTGACACCTATCCAGTGAATGGCCAATCTCTGAAAAGATATTTCGCTTGATGACAACTCTTTGTATACTATGTACATATTTTTTTTTTGTTTGCTTTTCTTTTGCTGTTTTGGTTTTGATTTTTCCTTTACGATTATTAGTTTTTGTTTTTGGAAATGCACATACCTGAATTTTGGAATTGTTTAGACAAAGAAAACAGAAAATTCTTTCACTAAAATGACTGCTAAAAAATTGTGTAAACATCAGTTACATACTTTTGAAATTTACATCTGTATTGGAAAAAACTGTTGTTTGAAAGAAGTTAACTGATTTTGATCTGTGAGTAAAGCCTGTCGCGATCATCTATTATCTTCTTACGCTGTCCCTGTTCCTTAAAGGAATAACTCAGAAGATGTCTCCCTGCCTTAGAAGGTTGGTTTCATAAATAAACCATCTTTGGATCTTAATGAAAGATAGTTCTAAAAAATTCTGTTGAGGTCTGAAAAAATATGTCCAAAATATCACAATTTTCAGCGTCACCCCTCTCGATTAAATATCTTTAAAAACTAAAATTAAAACATAAAAGAGCTGTGGGAAGTGCTTGTAAACCCGTCAGGATGTTGAACAGGTCTGCTAGCAGCAGGTAAATGCATGCATGACGCCAAGACAACTTCGTCGGGGTACTGAACAGGCCCGCTGGCAGCGAAGCAATGTCGGGTATATGAAAATTTGCAAATATGAGATAACTTGACCTTAAAATGTCCTTTATTCTGATCTGGAACTTCTTGGCAGGATACAGATATCAGAGTGGGTTAAATGGCAACCTTGTCGAGGTATGGACGCCTGCTGGCAGCAGTAGCTCTGTCAATAGTATTGGAGATTTTATCTTTAATATCATGGCTCGCTTGTCTTAAGACTGCTATCAGTTTTCATCCTTTAAGTGCTGCTGGAATGTTTGATTAATGATGATGTTTAAACAATTTTCTGGTTATTTCTGTGGAATTATTCTTGTTATCCTAATTTGAATTTGTTCTTTTGGCAGAGATAACTGTTTCTACCAGTGTGTCACCATTGTTGGCAGCCATTTTGATTTTTTATCCTATCTTTATAAGCTACCTACACCAGTGTTTTGCAACCCTTGATTTTCGTCGCAATCTTTGAATAAAATAACACTATTATTTCACGCATTTGCACACCTTCCTTTGTTCTTGTTTTCATGACTACAAGCGTGAAAACTTTGATTTCAAAGTCATATTAAAATCGTCACTGGATTGTTATGATCACTCTTGTCTATATGTTCATTGCATTTCCAATTTAATTATGGATATACAGTTGGCAAGACTACAAGATCTTTTACTCATTTGGCATCTTTTTGTTGTTAATATGGCTTCATTTTTTTATAAGATTGTGATGATATTATAGTGACTGTCATTGAGTCCTTAATACATTGGTGGTTTGATGTTCTATAGTCTTTCATCGATTTCCTTGACACATTGGTTTCATGAAAACACATTGACGTTGCGGTTAGACCCTTGGTGTAATCAATTCATACAACACATATGTGATATGATCGAACCCTTGGTGTTGATTTCGAATCATTGTTTTGGTTTTAAAACTATGCAAACGCTATGATTATGCAAATTTTTTGGTCGAATTACCATAGATTTTATTAATTAATTGAGTGGCACTTTTTTTAACATATGCAATAGTGATTTGAATCGCTATATGCTCCGTCGGTTGTACATTGGGAAATGATTGTTTTGCATGGGTTGATCTAGCTCCACCACCCTCGTACATTCAGGCATTAATGCCTTCCCCCTATCCCAGGTCACCTCTGTTGATTTTCGGGGAAGTCTGTGAGTTATTCGATCCTGCGAATACCCTGTCCAAAGCCTCGCCCGTTCACCCTGCTCACTGTTTATTCTCGTCTATGGCACCTGTGGTGCACATAGAGCCAAATGGTAGCCAAACACTCCTGTTGTTCGACAATGCTCGTAAGGACTTGGAAAATGGTGGCTGGCTGGTATTTATCCAAAGGTTTGAGGGTTTCAACCTTTAGGTTGCCCAACAATTCGCTCTCACCTTCAATGGATGCAGGGCTATGTTCGGAGACATACAACTTGAGCTCAATGAGGAATTCCTAAGCTCAGCTACAGGACTACCAGCTACAAGGCAAAGGTGGTTCAAAAATTCCAAAGTAGACGAGGTGTCATGGCCGCTATTATTCACATCGAGAAAGATTGTTTCCTGTGATAGAGGTATGCCTATCACTACCCTCAAACCCAGGTGGCACGATCTTTTGGAAATTGTTAAATAGTTTGTGACCTGCGAAGGTCATTATGTCTTTGTATTTCTGTATCATCTTCGATTTTTGATGAATTTTATAGGCTACCCTTTGAACATGCCACATTATCTCTTGCGTAGTCTGTACAAGATGTCTAAAAGATTCAAGCGTGAGAAGGCTGATAGCAGCCTTTTTCATCACAGCTTGATCAAACTCATTATCGTCCACCATTTGAGCCTTAGTGGTGATAGTTGGAAAGCCTTCCTAACAAGGAATGGCTTTACCATTCCTGAGTCTGTCCAAGTTGACAAGGTTGTGGTTACTGAGAATCTGGTTGGGCCAGCCGTGCCACTTCATATCCTTCTACCCCCTGTCAAACACTCGGATTGCCCTGACATGGACCTACCCGATACCATGGACAACCCCTGTACTAAAGAAAATACTAAGGTCGTCAAGAGGCATGTGAGGAAGAAAGATAGAAGTGATACTACTGCCAACAGTAAGGGGAAGAAAAATGCTTGATGGATATCAAGATGTGCTAGGAACAAACCCAAGCCAAACATTGACCAGAAGCCAATAGTGTTGAGCGAGCACTCGGACTCTGAAATTGAACGTTTCTTGACTGAGGAATACCCCTATTCTCATGGCCTATGCTCTATGGAAACCTATGACTATGTCTCCAACTTACCTCCGTGCCTCAAAAATGACCCTAACTACCCGGGAATTAAGCTTCACAATCAAACCCCTGGTAACATGAAAAAACCCTCGCTTGTGATGCCAAATCCCGATCAATCACCATGTACCCAATGCAATTCCTGGCTAGAACGTTATTACACCGATGTTCCCTTGTTGCAATCAAAGATCAAATCGTTAGAGGAACGGGTGACAGTCCTATCAAAGGAGAACGACAAGCTACAAGCCAACGAGAAGAAACAAAAAACCATAGGTTCAATTGTCTTCAGAAATGTCGAAGCAACAACAGCCTTTGTCAATTCAAAATTATCATGACCGAGTTGTTTTCTCATTGCCCAAGTATGTATTTCCATATTGATTTTGTTTTATGAGTTGGTTCGAATTAATATAACCGATTGGATTTGCTTTCAATAGCTCTGTTCATTTTGATAGATTCAAAATGATTCTATTACTTTCGTTTTACCAAAATAATTTCATTATGAATCATGCATGGAAGATTTGTTTTGCTAAACTTGGACACAACTATGATTTAGTTAATGCGATTTTATTTTTCTCAGATTAGTATGAACGATTGATTGTTTTTGAGTCAGTTTGAACTAGGGGAGTCGATTGGATTTGTTTTCATCGAGTTCTGTTCGAATAGATTTAAGGAATGATTCTCTTTGTTTCCTTTTTAGATTATGATCGCATTCGATCTATACAAAAGGTTTGTTTGTTAAACTCAGACACAACTATGTTTTGGATTGATACAATTTTCTTGTTTTGTGTCGGCTCTAAGTTAGCTCAATTTATTTCTTATGGTTTGGTCCTGAAACAATGTTGTATGCCCTCGATTAGCATGGTCGTTTGTATATGCGTTGAAGATTGGTTTGATGTAGTTCTATTAGTTGTAAACTAAAAAAATGATCCTATTAGTTTCGTTTTGATTCGACAACAATTGTGTTAAGTGCTGAATCGACATAAATTACTACATGAAAATTCTACATGATCGGTTACAGTTTGTGTCGATTAAAATTGATTCATGAAAATGATTTCATTGGTTTCGAATTGTCTAAGAAATTCCGTCTGCCCTAAATTGGTAATAAAAAGTGTTGAATAGACTGCATGTATCTCTGTTACCATTCGGTTGAACACTATTTCCATTTGTTTCAAATTGGCATAAAGATTTGGTTACTGCTGGCATGAGCGATTTACTTTGTGTTGATTTAATAATTAAAGATTTGGTTTAATAATTTGAATATATTTCTGTTAGCATTTCATTGATTTAAAACGATTATGTTTTCAAATTAGACCAGCTACATAATCGCAAGATTCTGTAGCTAGTCTTAAAATTTAGATTTTCGTTATTTTTACAAATAAAATATCACCTAAACTTATTTATTCTTGTCCACTTTCAGGTGCATACGAATTTCAATGACCAATTGGATATGCTATGGCCGTTTAGGAGACACTTTGGTGATATAGTTTTGTTATAGGTTGTTAGCTTTAGTCAGGAATAGAGACTTGGGAGATTATTCCCAAAATTTTTGTAAACAGTGATTGATAATTCCCACAGGGATGTTTTACCCTGTGGTCTTTAAATACTTGTTATTTTTGTAATGAAAGGATCATCATCATCACTGTTGGGCGAACCAGAGTATGGATTTATGATACAGACTGGGATGAAAGTTGATGTCTTGTAACAGCTTTAGCTTTCAATATATCAAACTTTTATTTCAAGTTTTCTTCATATCAGTTTGCAATCAATTATTGACTACTTTAGCTATCGTAATTCGTTGCAGGTGCATGTGATTTGGTTTATATGTTGTTCATGTCTAATCTCTCTTATTTTAAAAAGTACAGCATTCACTTTGTTTCAATTTACGGAATTAAAGGTTTACCTTCTTCGTTAAATGAATCATTTTTGTACAAATCTTTACATACGGGTTTATCTAATTGTGATGATTTGTAAATCATAAGATTGTTGTCAATTTTATGTCTTGTTTGTTCTTTTATTGATATTCAAGGAGCACTGTTGCTTCTGGTTTACAAGAAGCTTGCAGAGAATCTGGTGTGGGTTTCCTCCCATCAAACAGCTGAACTGGATCCTTTACACAGGACAAACGGGAAAGTGTTATTACAAGTTAGTTTATTAGTGTTATTTAAGTAGTTTAGTTAGACATATATAGTTTAGATTTATAGTTTGGATTATAATTTTAATTGCCTAGCTTAGTTAGTTTTCGTTTTATTTCTTTCTCAAAATATTATAAAAATAAAAAATAATAGCTTTGCTGTCATAGGACAGTGTATAAATGATTTTTGCAGGTTTTCATTTAAATCTGTAAATCTGTAAATATTGTACATTTGTGATTAAGATTTAATTTTGTTAACAATTCAACATTTAATTTCATAGAATTATTATTGTATATAGCATAGATAATAGACTGTATATATTTATTTCAAATTTGTTTATTAGTTTGCTTTAATTTTTGTTTTCTTTAGATTAATTCCTTAGTGTAGTTTTCTTTCGTTTTCATAGGACTTAGATCGGCCAACAGAGCCGCTAAACCCGTCAGGGTGGATCATCCCAAAAGGCTTGGGTTATTTAGACAACCCTGAACCAGATCCACTCTTCCAGTTGGAGAGCGTTCATTTTCGCCCGTCAACAGGGAGACATGGTCAAAGCCAATACAACGATCAACAGTAGCTAGTTGATAGAAACAACACAGTTTTATTGATCGATGTTTTGATATTGGACCCATACCTATTGATTGAACCTAGGATTCATTGGGCATATCAATTTGAATTGGGCCTATCAATATTGGCCAAGATCTATGGTAGATCCATTTACAAATGTCTCTGTGGTAGACTCAATTTTACCAAGGATGATCCAAGCATGTCAATAAAGTTTTTTTTATCAAAAGAGGAGGAGATTCAATGAACAAAAATAATCTAATCCATGCACCAAATCATGTACACCAAAAGAATGGACGAGATCCTACCCCATTGTTGATGTTTCGATTTGTTAAAATCCAAACAACCACCTCATGAGGATAAATATCCCCCTGCATTTTTATAGAGGTGGTACTCGTCTATATTTTTTGAAAGATATATCTTGATACTTGTAATATTAAAATAGGAGATACTCAAAAGAAACCCCAATATTTATCACTCAACAAAATAGAAAATACTAGTGATTGAAAAATAATATATTCGCAAAGAGAATTCCTGAGAAGAGGACCAAGAATCTTTCAAAGACTATGATACAATATATGAAAAATATTGTACAGAAATCAAATAACCATTATATGAAAAATAAAATAATTCTCACATCCATCGCAGTATCATAATTTTGATCACATTCATAAGAAGGAAAGACACACGTCCACAATTAAGAG